>JAPSES010000236.1:799605-814987 GCA_029822895.1 Maxillicosta whitleyi
ATGTGGGAGTAATATTGCGGGGTGTCAGTCACAATATGTGGGGGAACTGTGCTGCTTGGTGGAGTTTTGCGCTCTCTCAGTGCTTTTCTAGTTTCATCTCTTCCCACCAGAAGAAAGTTCATCAGTCCACAACTGATGAGCTCGATGAAGGATACTGTCTTCAATCATGTCATGGAAGATTTCTATCAAATTTAAACAAACACAAAACTTTAATCAACATATAAACATACACCCACAAGTGCACATTTGTTGTAAATGAAATGTAATTACCTACAGGCTATGTACAAGCAGGTTTTATAATAACTTCCTGTACCTGCACATCCCAGTCCTGTTGGGAGGGGCATCCTCAGAGAGCCAGCA
This sequence comes from Maxillicosta whitleyi, assembly GCA_029822895.1. Taxonomy (NCBI): domain Eukaryota; kingdom Metazoa; phylum Chordata; class Actinopteri; order Perciformes; family Neosebastidae; genus Maxillicosta; species Maxillicosta whitleyi. Next base: position 799,966 of record JAPSES010000236.1, read on the forward strand.
GAGTGCCTCAGACGCTCACTGAGAGACCTGTGTACCAGATCCAAGGTACAGTCCTGGTGCCAAACAGGGAGTGCTAGTCCCAGCATGCACCGGATGATTCGGTCCTTCTCCTCTACTGTTAGCAGCCCCTTGTGGTGAGCCACGTACACCATCAGGGACATGTCAATGTTGACCGCCTCTCCATGAAGCAACGCAGGCAATACTCTCTGTGCAGATGGAAATATACCACATGAATACCACATAGGGACAAAACATCTATCCCCAAAACATCAACATAATAGAAAATACTCCTCAACCATTTCTAATTCAGGGCTGATGAGGTGTCCAAAGTCCACCAGTCTGTCCAGATCATCCTCCCACAGGTTAGGCGCCAGTTCCTCCAGCATTGTTTCTATTGCGATGCGAGTGGTTGCTGTAGCGCTGTCTTCCTTCTCAGAGCTGCAGTCAGGGCTCTGTAGTTTAGAATGCAGCAGCTTGTTGCCCTCAGCCTCCAGCAGCTCAAACAGCCCACGGTGCTTCATCAGAGCCATCTAAGAGTATTAGAGGAACAACTGTGGGTATATGAAGTTATTAGATGGACTAATCAAGTGTTTTAGTTCTAATCAGTCTATGCTTTGTCCACTCAAACATTTATTCTTTTACGCAACTGCTTCTTGTTTCTAATACATAAATTTAGTATCATGCAAAACAGGCGGTGCCAGGCACAACAAACCCCGCCCCTCATGTGTCGTCATGTTCATGCGTGTGCTGCTGTCAGCATATCAATTGCCTCTATATATGTACCAATTTTGAAGTAAATCAAAATTGATGTTTTATAGACATTGCCCATTCTGAGTAAATAGGAGAAGAAAAACGATTGTAAAAATTCACAAACATTTTTAACTTTCACCAACTTTTCCCAAAATTTATTGACATGTATTTTGGGTCACTTGCAATTGATAAAGCAAATTTGGTCTGAATTCAACCAATAGTTTTGCTGCTGAGTGTTAACAAACAAAGAAACAAACCAAGTCAAAAAACAATACCCCATGCCTCCCCTTCAGGGTGCGGGGTAATTAAAAATATGACACCATTACCAAACAAGTTCTATTTTCAAAGAGGTGTAAGACTGTTTTAGCTCACTGGGGGTTTGACACATTAACCAGATGGGAAAAGTTTTATATTAAAGTAAAAGCTCAATTACAGTACATGATGATTATATTTATTCTACTATATCATCCCAGAAAACAGACAGGTAAGAATTTTGATAACAAATGTTTATTAACATATTCAGCTGTTAATGGGTCACCAGGTACAAGGTTAGAAGAAAAATCACTCTTAGGCTCAAAGCTCATGCAGTGTCTGGCACCTTTAACATCTCTGCCATCCCATTAGAGATCTGACGCTGAGGGAGAGTTTGGAAGAAAGATCGATCTAAGAACGTAGACACTGGTGGGATGTAACTTCCCAGCTTGTTTTTGCCACCAGCAAAATTGACCCCTGTTTTTGCCCCCACACTGGCATCGATGTAGGACAGTAAAGTAGTGGGAACCCGGATGTATGGAGTCCTCCGACGATAGAGAGACGCTGCCAAACCCACCACATCCAGACAAACCCCCCCACCGATGGCTATGATTGGCTCAGTGCGTCTGTCAATACCAAATTTGTGAACCTCCTCCAGGATCTTGGTCACTAATTCCATACATTTGTTCTCTTCTGTGGTGGGCAGAGGGAGAATCTTGTAAACGACTTCTCTGGTTTCAAAGTATTGAGTTACTTTGGAGCCGTACATCTGATTCACGGTATCATCGATCACAACAAAACGTTTAACAGGTTGGGTTTTGGTCAAGGCATCTTTTACTTCTTTATCTCCTATATGTCCCCATAGTAGTGTATCATTTCTGGGATCCAGTATGTTTTTGCACTGAATAATTTTGTAGGTGAATACGATGGGGCTGACCACTGTCCAGGACACTCCACAGTCCGACTGGTTCTCATAGCTGAAGATCATCACAATAAAGCAACAGAAAGGAGAGAAATATTAATAGTTCCGCTTTAAAATTCATTCTGTGACTGGCTGCTGAGCCACAGCTAAAATGCTGTCATGTCCTCCTTATAGCATTCTGTACATGTTTTACATGTGAGGGGCTGTAGCTTAAAATAGACATCCATTCCACCCCTCCTGTTATGGACACAGGACTACACACACTAAACACATTATATAACTGAATAACGTGAGCAAGCTGCAAAGGAAAGGATGGTAAATTACTATAAGTGTTAACTCATGAAGACCCAAACAGCCACCAGCAAACAAAAGCACCTTTGATCTAAACTGTTTAATATCTGTTGATCCAGTAAGATCTGAGGTAAAATGCAGTTTCTCAGCTTTAAATCCTAATCAGATATGACATATTTGGACACTCAGAGGCTGTGTAGTGAATGTAGAAATGCCTTCATCTTCTATAACATTGATTTACCATTAAAACCCATGGAGTTGGATCAATGACAGTCTACAGAAACATTTATTGGTATCTTTGCTAAAAAAAAAAAAAAAAAGGTAACGTTATTCAGTTGTTTCCTGTTTTTGACATAATAACTTTTGAAATGACTCTAAGTTTCCATGAACATCTGCATGATCATTGAATTAAATATAAGAAAATACATGATTTACATTTAAAAATGCTAAATACAGATGTAATATTATCATAATTGGTGATAAATCACTGGTTAAAAATTGAAAAAAAATTCATTTGAGAACTGCCATAAAAGTAGCACTGGGTCCTTATGGGTTAAACTTATGGGAATGTATATAAGTGTTATTTTACTTCTGTATGATGGTGATGCACTTGTTTCAGTTCAGTTTAATTCACTCATTTGACATGATGTCAATCCCTGTCCACTGAGTACTCACATTTTAGCATCTGACAACCTCCCCTCTGCCAGCTGGCTCTCCTCACTTTGCCGGATCCATGTACCCTTCACTTGAACCAGATTGAACTTAGTTTGTTGTGAATGACTTGACTTGTTATTTCCAGGCATGCTCCCAGAACCCAGGTCCTCCAAATGGCTTCAGCTTACTCTGCCATGCTTTGCAAAGTGACACGAGTTTTTACGTACATGTGAGTGAGGAGAGGGTGACCTTTGCTCAACCTATAACCGTACTGTGTCCTCTCTGCTGCACCCTTGGATTTAATTACTTTAGTCTGGGAAACATGTTTGGGTGCAAAAACAGACGAGGAGATTGTCAGTTACCATTTCTACCATGCCCATTTACGCTGTTTCAAAGAGGTGCAATAGTTAACTTGTCAAAGGAACATAATTAGATTTGATAACACATAAGCAATAAAAAATAAGACAAATGCTGTCTGTTGAGAGGTTGTTTGATGTATGTGATTTAGCATCTAATTCATAATAGATTTCTCAGCGATAGCACACTCCTGATATTTCCATGGCCAGTTCTATTAGTTCTGTTGTGTCCTGACAGGAACTGCAGATATTATAGTCCAGTCCCAGTTTGCAGTTGCAGCAATCATTTCCTTGCTGGTCCCTCTCACTTGACGCCTTGATGTACTTGTAGGAGGGGAAACAGCGGCTGACTGCCCGCTCCAACATCTCTGGGAGTAGATCCATTAACTCATGGAAGCGACAATGCAGGCAGGCGAGAAGAACGGCTGCAAAGTCATCTGGTGGGAGGAACACAGTTAAATGAAAAGGAGAACATGGCAGGATGGGCAATCATTGATAACACAAGTGGTGCCAGGCACAACAAATCCTGCCCCTCACACTTATTGTATCTTATTTTTACGACGGAGCATTAGGGCCATTCATGAAGGAGAAAGTATTTTTTGATATGTCAACATTAAAGTCGAAATTCCGAGAATAAAATTGAAATTTGATGTCGACTTTAATCTTTATGGGACATCAACTTTATTCTCGACATTTCCAAGTTTAATGTTGTCATCCAATTTCAACTTTATTGTCGGAATTTTGAGTTTAATGTCAACACGCTGACTTTAATCTCATCATATCAAAAAATATCTTCTCCTTCATGAATGGCCCTAATGCTCCGTTGTATATTTTAGCACTGATTCAGCTGATGGGAAAAAAATAATAATTTTGACCTACTGTTCCCAAAATGTCTATCACCTGGGTAATATCTATTCTGGGTCACTGGTAATCTATAAACCCAATTTAGTATGAATTCAATCAATAGTTTTGTTGCTACAGACATTTGAAAATCCACCAATTATAAATAAATGGGGGACATTCAATTTTTTTTTTTAATTCATAAAAAATTGGAACTTTGACCTACTGTTCCCAAAATATTATCAGATCTATTCTGTGTCACTGACAAACTATAACCCTGATTTGGTTTGAATCACACCAATAGTTTTTTCTGCTAGAGTGTTAACAATCAAACAAACAAATAAGTGTTTCCAGCCACAGCACACCCCGCCCTTCACACACATTGTAACTTATTTTGGCATCGATCCAGCTGATGTCGTCATGTCTATGCATGTGCTGATGTCAGCATATCAACCGCCTCTATACATGTGCCAAGCTTGAAGTACATTGAAATAAAACTGACATTTTTATGGATGTGAAATTTCACTCATCATCATAAAAAAAAAATAAAAAAAAAAGATCTCTGACCTGCTTTTCCTAAAATGTAACCACATCTATTCTGGGTCACTGGAACTCTATGAACTCAGTTTGGTATGAATTCAACTGATTGTTTTGCTGCTACAGTGTTAAAGAACAAAGAAATAAAACAAAACAAAACCCCTTGCCTCCCATTTGGGGGGGTGGGGTAATAATGAAAATGCATGGTGTGAAATAGCACCTAACAGAGTTTTCTTTTGCACCCAAATCACAAATAAGCTCAATCAATCCCAGAGCTAGTTTTCAATACTGCAGTTTCAGGGCTGAGAAAATTGACTTTAACAATACCTGCAGAGTCTGGCTGAAAAGATTCATCAGAGGAGAAATGACTGCTGCTGTTCTTAAACACAGACTCTGAGCACAAAGAGAAGCTGGATCCACCTGGAGGATCATGGGAACTGGGATCAGGGTCAGGTTGGTCTGGTTCTTGCTCTGAGATGGTGCTCAGTCTCTTCACTCCGCTGAGCGTCTTGCCCATTGTCTTCTTGGAGGGACTCCCCTCTACCAGTATGGGGGTGTTTCCTATAAATGAGACAGGAATGATTTTAATGTACATTTACTTCTTTTACCAACTTTATAAATAAATGACTAAAGTGAGATAGCGTACTCTGTCATATCTTCTCTCAGGCAGTTTTAATTATTCAGTGCACCATTAACATTCAGTATGTCAGGAAGGTGAGACTTGAAGTGAATAATGGAGCAAGTTTGCTCAATAAAAATTGAACAAGGGAAGATTATTGATCTGTAGGCTTTTATTTTAGATCTACTTTCCTGAGGTGGATTAAGCCTCAGGAATACAGAGTATGTAACAATACACTGTTCTACTAATAGTAGACTTAAGCAAATTGTGAACTTTGCCTCTTTTCCAAGCAAAATAAACTTGAATTAAACATGTAATAATCTGAGCAACCTACCGTTAGATACGTGGCCTCCGCTGTTTTCATGCTCAAGTCCATCCTGGTGATTAAGATGAGTTTTTGAAGGAGTTGTCATCTTGTGCAGAGACTATAAATGCAGTCCAACACGCCCGCAAAGCTCCACTTATCTAATAATGCATCTCAGACCAAAAGAAGTAATTACTGACCGTGTTGCATTCAAGTTGAAGAGTCAGACAGGAAAGACGAGACTTTAAAGCGCGATGCCATCTAATAATGATGTTGTTGAACTCACCTCTCTCTGCTTTGGTAAACAACTCAGGTCTGTAACAGCGTCTACTGCAACCTCTGTGAGCTTGTGCTTGAACTGTACCTCCCTTCTTTACACACACTGTGGGGACACACACTGATCAATACTCCCCAGCCAGGAAGCACAACTTTAAATCCAAATTGAATTATTCATGAGGATCCATTCAATTAAGCCATTATGTTGATATAAAAAAAAAATCCTTCAAGGCAAGGCGCTTATCAAACATTTGGATTCAGTAAGCAGGGTTCGTACACATTTTTCAAAGTCAAATTCAAACATTTTTAAGGGTCACTTTAAAGTTTTTCCAGCACAGGATCTTACCACTTGGTCAAATGCATATCTACAAGAATACACATAATCATGATTTTTTTTTTTTTTTACATTTTATCACAGTGATGCACTTTGTACTTTGCTATAAACATAAAAAATTATGTTTCATTGCTTCATGATAGCAAAAAGATTAGAAATTAAAGGAGAACACAGTGTTTTATCCAAAAAAAACAAAAGGGAAGCCACTTGGTGTTCTTCAGACACACTCACATGAGACAAATATTAACATAGAAATGTACCTGGAGTTGACCTGAAACTACCTGTTAATTTACTTTTTTGACATAAAGTCTTATTTTTCAACATGGATCACCTGTCTATAAGTGGCTTTGGTTATAATTACCAGCGCTTTAAAGCACTTAAACTAAAATTCAAGCACAACATTGAATTTCACACACCCGTACGAACCCTGAGTAAGTAACAAACCACAAGTTTTGCATAAACTAACCAGTTTATTTTCTTGCCTTGAGTGTGTCTAACACCACAATGGATTTGTTACAACACATCTGCTGACAGTATACAGGCGAATTTGTATGGATTTTAAATGGACATTGCACAACATCATGGTGAAACATTTCCCACCCAGGCCATTATTATTCCTCTGTTATTTCCCATTATGAAAACATTATCACTGACTGAACGAGGCTGGGATGTCATAAAGTATAAACTGCAATGAATTAAAAATGCTCATCACCATCATAAAACTAGACCAAAGAGACATAAGGTGTACACATTTATCATGAAGGATTTATTCATAGAGATGCATTGGTTTACAATAACGGTAAATCTATTTCATCTACTCTTATAAGCTCAGCCAGAGCAAATTTAGCGAAGTTTGTGATAAGGGTGAAAAAGAACAAGTATAAAGAAATCAATTGATTATACCTTGAAATACAAATATATCAGATCATGTTGGCAGTGAACAATTTCCATTTTCAAACCAACATTTTCACCTTCTCTACAATTTTTTTTTTTTTTTTTTTAAATATTACAACTACTAAAATAAAATCAGGTAGTGTAGCCCAGGCATATCGTAAAGTGAGCTATACAGAGTGGGGAAACTTTCATTGTGAAGTGCCAACCATCAGTATTCCCTTTCCTTTGGCTTCTCTGCTCGTCATGTTCCTTATGTGCACAGATACAAAATAAATCATAAACACTTTCACATATGTATTTTTTTTTTGTCATCTCACTCTACTGTACAGAAAGACTAGATTGATTAAGAACAAAATAAGAAATGCTGATAAATATATAAAAAGAAATTAAATCCCAAAGAAGAGACGGTTTGGTTACGTAGATGAAGATGTTTCGTTGTTTTTGGATTTTTTTTTTTTTTTTTTGGAATACAAAGTCACACAGGCTGTGAAGAGGCGGCCTTGCAGTGGAGGACTTGGGCCTCATAGTCAGAGTGAAGGCACACGATCCAGATGAAGGCATGGCCGCTCTGGGCTCAGATCCTCATCTGGGTGCATCTCTGGGCTGTGGCCGTGCTCATCCGTGCTCTCAGGAGACTCGTAGGCATAATTTTCACATATCTCCTCATCCTCCTGCTCCTCTTTAATGCTAGTGTAATAAATATGAAAAGAAAAAAAAACATGATGATTGGGACCTGTCACATCATAGTAAACTGGTAAAATACAACGTATTAATTAGGGTTTTTGCTTTGACACTTACAAAGCTTGAGGAGGGGACTGTGTTGCGCTGCTGTCACTTTGGTATCCGGATCCATTAGCTAGAGCCCCATTCAACTGCTCTTGGAGAACATGAGGCAGGGAATGCAGTGGGATGCTGCCCATAGACGTGGGGTTGTAAAAGGTGTTGTCTGGACCACAACCCTGAACAAAACCAACATTCACAGCATTCATATGTATATCAATAAAGGTCAGTCAGGACTAAAACAGACTCAAGCACAGTTTTTACTCACAAGCGGTTAAATGTGCGCCCCCCCAACACTGAACAATCACTACCCCCAGAGTAATGAACAGTGCACCCTACCTCAGTGCAATAGCCACAACATACACACTATGTTACCTGTATATATCTTATTTGTTGCATATACTTCTCATCTGTAGCACAAAATTAGCTTTTATATATATATTTTTTGTATATTTCAGTAGTTCTAGTAGTACTTTAGTATCACGTGTGTATTAATATTTTTTTCTGAAGCCTCTACACATGGCTACATTTTCTTAACATTCTGTATGATATGTTTTTATACAGTACTTTTTGTACTGTTTTGCTGTTAAAGTGATTTTCATTGTTCCTGTGACAGTGACAATAAAGATACTAGGGGAGGAAAAGGGTACTTTAACTCATTGTCTTTGGGAGTGTACAAAACTACAGTGATTCTGGAAATGTGTGATAGATTGTAGTTGGGAAAGAAGTCCCATCACGAGCCAAACTTTGTGTGCTGCGCACATATCCTGAATATTTTGCTGTACCCTTGTAGCAGTCCCTACTCATTGACACTGGACTTTTACGAGGCAGAGAGATAACTGGACTTTTATGGAAAAGTATGGACAAAGCTTCTGTTAGTTTGGAGATAAAAAGAACTGGCTGCTACTCTTGTCTAGGAAAGGCTAACAGCTTATGTTGATTAAATGAAAGATGTGATTTCCTATTCTGTGCTACAATTACACACTGCTTTGGTCTGATTTTGTAATTGTATTGTCATTTAATTTAATTTATTTATTTAGCTTTATTACCCTTCCCCCAAAGTGGAGGTAAGATGTATTGTTTTTGGTTCAGTTTGTTTGTTAACACTCTAGTTAAATTCATACCAAATAGGGTTTATAGATTACCAGTGATCTAGAATTGATGTTAAAACATTTTGGAAAAAGCAGGTCAAAATTATTATTTTTTTTTTTTTTAATTTTCATTTATTTCATTTTTCATTTATTTTTTCATTATTTCTATCTATTTATAAAATCCTCAATTTCATGGTAATTTAGGTATGTATTTACTGTATGTGTGGATTTGTATTTTTCTGTCAGGATTGGGGCCGAAGTCTCCAAAACCATTTAGAGACTTCTGTAATAAAAATAGCAGGGACATAGTGGAGTTGAACGTTGCCACCTCTTTTCACCCTTCAGTATGCTGCAGCAGCTTCTTGTTACATTCAAGTGCGTAACATACAGTGCTAAAACAGTTTGAAACATAAGGTTTTTCTAACCTGAGGAACAGATCCAGCAACACTCTGTCGGTTCTGAGAGTTCTTCAGCAGAGATCTGTTGGTACAGAGACATGATAGCAAGTTATTTTCAATTTAACATCAACACCTGTGATTCACGAAAGCTGAGATAAGCATCATAGTGTACTTTGAAACTTTGGTGCAAAAATGAATGTGCCAAAATTACTTTATAGTGCTGACACTTTGGATTTGTAGCGCACACATGTCCAGGTATGTTCAGCAAAACGCATCAAGTGATGGTGTGACAAATCAAATATAAGTCTAATCAGGGTTTATACACATTTTTTAAGGTCAAGCACTTTTAAGGGTTGTTTTCATTTTTTCCCCCCAGCACAGCACATTTTCACTGGGGTCAAATACATATCTACAGGAATACATATACTCATGATTGGTTATTCTGCCTTTTATCACAATGATGTACAATGTATTACACTACAAATATCTAAAATTATGTTTCATAAAGGCAAAACGTTTAGAAATAAAAAGGAGAACACAAGGTTTTATCCAAAAAAAAAAAAAAAAAGCTGCTTAGCACTGTTCAGACTCCCACCGAGCCAAAGATTAAGATATAAAATGTACCCGGAGTTGACCTGAGAACACCCTACAATTAATTTTTAACATGAAGTTTTATGTTTTTAAATGTATCACATCTCTGTACGTAGCTTTGCCTTGCCATCTCAGCTGGAAAAGTTAATTTTTAAAATAAAGAAATAATTCACATCTCAGAGTTATCATTTCAAGTACTTCAACTAAAACTCAAGCACTTTTTTTCAAGAGCGACACACAAAAAGCACAAACATCATTTCTATATCAGCTGTTTTCCCTGCTAGCGGGGGTTGACCGGTCCATGGACTCCTCTCCTCTACATTTCTCTGTCTCCTTCCATCTCCTTCTCCAACCCCATCATCCTCATATCATCCTCAACCACATCCTTCCATCTCATCGCCGGTCGTCCCCTCCCTGGCGTTCCTACCACCTCCATCGTTAACACTCTACCCACTTCCTCCCCTCTTTTTGACACATGTACATACCACCTCAACCGCTGCCTCCTTAACCACACCTCCATCAGTTCTACACCCACCCTCTGTGCAACCTCCACGTTAGTAACCCTGTCCTTCAACGTAACTCCACACATCATCCTCAGCATCTTTCTCTGTCGAAATCAGTTTATTTAACTCATTCACTTCCACACTCCAATTTTCCGCCCCATCCCCCAGCATGCTTCTGACACACCCCATATAGAAACCCTTATACTATCAAGAGCAAAGATTGAGATTTATGAAACATTTGTAAGCTGGTGCTCACTACAAGAACTGCGCTGAAGATTGAGTTTACTAAGCTTTCTACTGGCCTGTGTGAACATGCCTGATTCCATTTGTATAGTGTATATTTACTGTCCTGGAAACTCAAAGAGTAGTTTATAGTAAATATCGTGTTCACTTCTAAGCTGGAGCTCCAAAGTCACATACTCTGAAAGACGACATCTGACTTCTAGTAATATCTGAGGGCTCTTGCTTGACGGCCAAGTTATACCTACCCATTACCAGCTGTCTTCTGGGGCCGCCTTCTGTGAAACTCAATTTCATCCACTGTCCACACTGCTCCCTTCACATTTTCCAAACGGACGAAGCATTTATGGAGGCTGAGATTATGTCTCACTGCATTCTACAAGGTTAAAGGAAAGAACATCGAGATCTGAACACCTCTTTCCTCTAAGACAGAAACAACAATAAAAGCAACAAAACACTTCTACGGACATTGTCCGTTTTATATGTTGATATAAAATTATTTAGAAAATAGACTAATACCTTCCAAGTAGCTGCATTACGCCTGAAATATGCAAAGTTTCTGGTGAACCAGTTGTAGATTTCATTTAATGTCAACTGATTACGAGGGGATTCAAATATTGCCTGAAAGAGATCAAGAGTGTGTAAGAGAAACAGAAAATGTGACAATAAATAACTGAGATCTGCTTTCTATAATTTCAAGGACACTTCAAAAAATAAAAAGTACATAATACCTGTCTTATGAGAGACGCATATGTAAATGGAGGCCGGACTTCTGTGCTCAAGTAGAACTCCTTATTATCGATAATATCTGTTGAAAAACACCAACAAACATTACTTACGAACAATACTGTGAATACAGCTGGTTAATTTTTAATGTACTTAGATAATGTACAATAACCCCCCTTCTGTGTATATATACAATAACATCCATGTCTATATTAGAAGAAGCAAACATGTTTTTGAAGTTGCCTCACGGCTGCAGATGATCCCACAGTTACCTTGGCTCACAGAGCGGCTGTACCGCCTCCGTACTGGGGTCCCAGTGAACATGCTATTTGGAGTGAGGACTGAGGGGGATTCAGTTAGCGGTGTCAGGGGTGTGGACGGCGCTGTTGCACTCTGAGACAAGCTCATTGGAGGAGACCCTTTAGGCAAAGTTGCCTGGGAAAATGATACATTAGGTGTCAGATTCACCTGAAAAACACAAAGTAGTCCAGTCAGAGAAAAAAAAAGGGCAATGTAACCACAAACAAAACAGTATTTATTTTACGTGAAGAAACAGCAATGATGACTACTCACAGGTTGCGCTGCAGGTTTTGGTTCAGAGGATTTCAGATGAGCCATCATAGCTTGCAGTCGTTCTTTGTCCTTTTTTAACTATGTTAGACAAGAAAATGGAAATAGAACTTGAGAGATAGTGAATTCACAGCTTGGGTTTAATGACGAAATGACATTTGGTGTGGAAACTACTTCTTTCCTGGCATCCTGGGAAGTGTAATTATCTAAAGACATCACTTCTGTTTCCAGACCTAGTGTGAGAACGCACTGCCACTTCAAACCTTTAATAGGCTTTCCATTTTACAGTTTTTAAACAGCGTTTCCCTTCAAAGACTTTTTTCAACAACTTACAAAGTTTCTAGTAAATCAAAAGCACACTGCCAGCTGTGTTGTACATTAAATAAATTAATAAAAGAAAAAGTTTTAATTAAAAGACAAATCTAATGCATACCTGCAGTTCCAACTGCTGAACCACTTGCATCTGCACACGACACTGGGCTGTACTCTTGTCATCAAGTATGTGTTCACTGTTCAAATGTCTGCAGACAAACACAAATTCAACATCTTGTTTTGCCACTGGAGTACAATGTGATGAAGCTGACAATTACAAATAACACTTTACACAAAACATTTCAGAAATGTGAACATTTCAGATTATCACTCACTTGAGAAATGCATGAAAGTCTCCAAAGACAGTCTCACAGCCAGGCCATTTACACATGCCGTTTCCATACAGGGGATGGCTGTTTTGTGTGTTTTCATCCTGTGGTACACTGCAACATGTGCCACAATAAACATTAGTTATACAGCAGAATCAGAAACATAACACGCACATGTCAGATGGGATACAGTGTGGTTTTGCCGTACCTATCTTTTCTCTTCAGGAGGTTGTGATGACCATTGGGGGTTGACTGCTGACTGGAAGACTCTCTGGTGTCACTGCCGCCGATGCTACCATTCTCAGAGCCTGAAAACACACATGTACAGCATGACTGTGAAATACCCTTACATGTCAAATACAGCGGTTGAGAAAATCAGCATAACCTTTTTACTACTTAAAATACCACACTGTTGTAACTTTAGGGCATCTTAAAACTGAAAACATCAAGCATAAAGCACATAACCATAAAGGTTATAGGTTAACTAGCTTTATTATCCCAGTAGGGAAATTTAGTATCCACATTTGCCCCATTCTAATACACAGACACACACACAGCAAACATTTGGAGCAATGAGCTGCCACTGAAGGCGTTGAGCCACCAACTCCAACTCTACACCAGCACCGTCAAGTACACCGACAAGAGAATAAACCTTCATTTAACTGTTTAACTGTTCTGTTTTTTTTTTCAGGCAAGTGTAAGATGTTAGCTTTACCTTGATATGTTTCAACTGTCAGAAGCATCACCTGACAGCAGTGAAATGCCATCTTTTCAGATATTATTTCCTAGACCTGACCAACCTGGTAGATTTGACAGATTGGCCACAGCCCCTCCCACACGATAGTCTTTGGAGAACAGAATTGTGCACAAGTATGAATGTGACTTCATCGTGGCTGATGCCATCTTTAGCTCGCGTTCTGATGTGTTTGTTTTGTTTCTGATCTGATGAATTTTGCAACATCACAGTCCATTATGCCATAATTCCTTTTATAATGATCTGAAATTGCTGAATTCTTGTTCCACCCTTTCAATGGAAGTATAAAAATATCAATATACAGAAAACCAACATACATGGACCGGTATTGGCTCTATTCATCAGAACTCCACATTGAACTCAAAATACCCATAGTTAGGACACTGTTCAAACACATCAGCATTGTAACAGAAAAGGACAGACAGGAGGGAGAAAAACACATCAGACACACTCACACACTGCCAATACCTGACATGGACCATTAACAAAGGAAAACAACAAGTGAAAAACAAAGAAAACGGTAAGCTGAAATCCAGAACAAAGACAATAGCCATACCATGCATCCGAGGAATAACAGAACCAATAAAAAGGATAATGAGAAAACACAAAGTAAAGATGGCAGTAAAACCATATATAAAAACAGGACTGGTACTAGTACACCCAAAGGACAGAATAGAATAAAACAATAAATACAATATAATATATAAAATGTCACACAGATTGTGTAAGAAAACATAAGGAAAAGAAGAACACCAAAAGGACGGTGGAACAACAGCAGCAGATTCAGATCATTGTTAAAAAAAATACACATATTGGACAGATATGGTGCAAAAATCATCAGATCAGAAATGAACAAATATAATACATGGATTACGGAGGCAAATTATATCAAGAATAGAGATGGGGAAAAATATCATAAATGTTGATTTAATGATGTGCAATTTTACATTATCTAGTATTCATACGGTCTTGAAAAGAAAAGAAATGGACAGTGCATAGACGGTAAAGGAGAGGTACACGAAAGTCCTCATTGGCCAAATGCATGCCTCAGTAGCCAGTCAGCAGAAAGGATTCAGTCTCTTGGTGACTCGGCGGCAACCAAAACAACATTGTCTCACTTGGAGGAAATATGTAGGAGTCTTTCGTCTCAGTGTATGATTTCATAGCGAAATGTGGGTCCACATCAGTAGCCTGGAAAGGGTTTGATTTTGACAAGACTAATGTTGGTCAAAATAATGTTACATGCAAGTTAGGGCATCGTAAAGGGGGGTAAACATGACAAATACATGGGGCCCAGCATTTATGGGGGGCTGTAGATCAGTGGAGGGGGTCCAGTGGACACAGTTTAGAGATTCATGTAAGATCTGCTGTAAAATAGAGGAACAGAAGCTGTTGGAGGCATGGAAGGTTTCACTTTTGTTTCACGCCAGCGTTATTTACATTAGTAATGGACTGCACACCCACATAGATAACTACTGCCCCTACCCCACGCACATACCCCCCTTTTATATTTTGCAGAGGATGTATGAAGATGTATAAAAGCAAATAATAGCTGTTGTTATGAAATGCTGTGTCTATCCATAGATGTCCTCGTAAGCAAGTAAAGATTTACAGCATTTTTGTGTAAAAAAAAAAATATATATATATTAAAGTATATATATATATATATATATATATATATATATATAAAATATTTTAT
>JAPSES010000236.1:845196-856191 GCA_029822895.1 Maxillicosta whitleyi
GGGTGGGGGGGTGGGGTTTCTGGTGCACCACATAACTGGACCCCTTCCAATTAAAGAAGAGAGCTTATGTTATTGAAGAGCAGCTTGGCCAATCAGAAGGCAGTGCAGGCAAAGACAGCAGGGAAAAAAGCAGCATAGCGAGTGGGCAAGAGGAAGAAAAAAAACTGCAGTGTGTGTGAGTGTGTGTAGTTTTTATCCCTCCCCTGAGCAGATCTTTATCAATTTGGGTACTCCAGTCTTGGGGTGCGCTTGAATGGGAGTCCGTGTGTGTATATGTGGCAGAGTTAACAGGAGGGCAGAGTAAAGGTGTGTCTAAAGGGCTGTGTGTTAGACTCCTGACTTATGCATTCTGAAACTGGAAATAAGAAAAAGTAAGAGGAGATTCTCTGATTCTTTTTCTCTCTATCTCAAAGTGTCTCGGCGCCCGTGGAGAAGGGGAGCAGCTCGGTGTCCAGGAAAAAGCAACCTGCTCAAAAGGTAGGCACCACTGGCACGACGCTACACTTCTGAACTTATTTCTCCTCATCTTTATCAGTGTGTGTTGTACATTATGTACCGTGTTTCACTTTATTGGATGTTAACACGTGTGTAGATTTTCATCCAGATTGCATTTTTGCATCACAGAGACTTGACAGAAGAGGTAGAGATAGAGGAAGGGAGGGAGGGAGGGGGGGTTAGTGCGGGACTCCCTGATGCTTCTAGGCAAGTTTCTGTGCACACGGTTCTCTAGTGCTGCAGTATCCCATTACATCCCTGAGCAGAGCTGCCTCAGCATCCAGCCTGTACCGGGCACAGCAACTCAACCAGCTACCTGCTCTTTGAAATGGCCATTATTGGTTTAACTTGTCCCCTTTGCTTATGGATAGGATCAGAACAAAGTTTGGATCCATGTACTGTAAATACTGTATACACTTGACAGGCTCACTGTGGTATACCCACTACTGCAGTACGTTTTAGTTTCGGCGTTCATTCCCTTCAGTGTTTATTCTGGGTGTCAGTGGGGTTGCTTAGATAACAGACCGAAATTGCCATGATAGCCTTTGTGCCTGGTGATGAGTTTTTGTTTTGTTTATCTGGCGTTCTGGGACTTCCTTCAGCCTGAGCCTGCAGCAAAAGTATGCTCTCTGATTGGGTGAACCAGACATACTGCTTACAGTTTATCAAACAAAGGGGAAAATGTCATTCTAGTGCATTCTGTTGACTTTCCCTGGTAGATTTACATGCTTAAGGTATATTTTAATATTATTGAGAGATTGACTCAAACAAACAAAAAAGTGAATAATTGTACAGAACAATATAAGACAGAAAATAATGTCACTTACATGCACAGTGGGTGTACATTACCAGCTTCATCTTAATTCATTCAGGGCTTTTTTTGTGAAATCTCACTGATCTGACCTTCATAATTCGATAAATGAAGATTTGTTTCTGTCCAGCAGTGGGCACTGTGTGTTTTCTCTGTGCAAGATGTCTGTGCACACTGGCCTGCTGCAGAATGGGAGGTAATAATGCTGTACTTGGTGTATTTTGTGTGGGCACTCTGAACATGTGGTTTAAGAAGAATACAGTACCCACTGTTTTTTTGGTATCACTTAGAAATGAGGTAAATACACGTGAATTGAAGATTTTAGGTGTGAGAAGACAAAGAAGACAAACAGTATTTAAATTATTGAGCAGTGATATTATGGGTTGGCTCAGAGAGGGAAAGAGCTGGGAAGGGAAGTGTAAGCCATTTCAGCACCATGGACAGAGCACAAAGCCATAATAAGTGGCATCCTTTATATTATTTCAAGTGAACTGGTGTTTCGTGACAGTTAAAATATAGTTTACGAGCATATTTTTAACCAAGTCTAGTTAATAAATGATGTAGCTCTACACCTTTCTAGTTGTCTGCTTGACATCACAGTGGTCTCTCCACATTCGTTCTTTTGATATATCAGATGAAGACATGGAGAAAACATTTTCCATTATTCATGCACCTCTCCTCTTCGAGAACACACTTCATCTTAAAGAGAGCTGTTTTGTGCAGAGGCACGAAGAACCTTTACTTCTAGCTGTTTCATTTTGAAAACCTCTGTCCTGTCCTTGTCTACCTGTATTATCAGAGTATACTCCAGGTGGGAGTGTCTGTGCTGTGGTTTTCTTCCACCGTCTTTTTTACTGCAAAGCACAGAATGACACATCAAAGTATGGGATTAAAATTAACTGCAGAAGCAAAAGCACTCACGTTTGAGATCTGTTTGTGTAGTAGAGTGTTCTGTGAGGTTTATCAAAATTAGGCTTCATTGATTTAGAGATTCAGGTTCAGGGATTTCAGAGATTTCATGTTAACCTATATACTGTGTTGAATTGTTAGTTGTAATTAGATTTCCCAGGAATCATTCATTAAATAGTTGAAGCGGCATTAAAAAATATTGGTGTTATGTTGAATCTGTCAAAAAATACTGGTGAAACCTTTTAATGGCTGCAGCCCATACAATTTTGTCACATGCTGAGACACAAAGCTTTGCTTCATGTCATGGTTGAGAGAGACCAGGAAAGTGTCTCTGCATGATGCAGATGGCATACTGCGAATCTCATTCAGATAGCAATGATCAGAAACCTCAGCTCTTAATGACAAGCGGAAATGAGACCTCTTGCTGCTCTCAAGAATTACCCCAAATCCCTCTTTAAGATACAAATAGAGTGTGGGAGTTGGAGGAGGTTTGACCACTCTGGCTGGGCAGACATGGCTGATGTAAACTTTGCCCTTGTACTTACTGAAGCACGTGACCTAGACATTGATATGTGTTTTAACAGCTTTCTGAATTGAGGTTTGAGGACTATGTTATGATATGAATGAAACAAATGTAAAAATTTACCTGATTTTGTGAGAAAACAAGCTATATTTCAGGGTGTGTTTGTACAGTGTTTTGTGTAATCTTATGCATCTATATTATATGCTATATATCTGAATGTACTTTTTCTGAAAGTGTTATTTGTTGAGGAGCAGAACAGATGTCTGGTTTGTCATTGCTCATCCTCTATGTTTGACACCCACTGTCCCAGGCTGTGCCACATGGGCATTTAGTGTGCCCCTATAAATGATGTTGTGGGTAGCATAGCGGAGCCACAACGGCTGTCACTGTGAAATACTACAGTTAGGAACAATCACAAAACTCTGCATGTCAGGATAAATAGATGTGCTGTAAACCTGACAAGTGTAGCAACAATTGTGTTACTTCTGAACTTGTATGAGTTGGGTATTGTTTAGGTTGCACAGAACAAATAGAGGACATTGCAGATGTTTGAGGTTAACACACACTCTTGGGGGTGTAACAGTGACACTTGGAGAAATACAATGAAGTGTCAGAAGGACAGTCATATGCTTTCTACAAAATGAGAAAGAGGGCACTTTATCACGTTCTCCTCAAAAGGGTTACAGGATGTATTTTCCTCTATGTATAAATTTGTTCCCAAGTCCATGTGTGCATGAGCGACAGAGGACAGAGTGGTTTAAATGATGACTATGAGGGGCAGCGCTGGAGTTACAGTTGGCTTGAAAAGTGTTGTGAAAAATGGGCATGAAAATCATAGGACAAAGCGAAGGACAGAAGAAATGAGAAGAAAGTGGAGAGCGGAAGGCAAGACAAATGGTACAAGTATGAGCGAGAAGGGTGAGGGGTAGAGATTGAGAGATTGTCAGAGGCAGAGCAAGAATGGAAGAGAGTGGGTGTGCATAGCAGAGCTACGAGCACTGCAGTACATTGCAGTGCCCAGCCCCCGCTGTGTTCTCTGCTCACCATCCGGTTTCATGCACTGAAAAGACCCCTGCAGCAGCAGAGCTGCACAGCACAGAGGGCTGCTTGATGATCACTAACCTACGAAGAGGCTTTGACCTGCCATTGTCTTTCTGGACGTTCAGTGATGCATAGATTATTTAAGAATTGGTGGAAACACGGTGGGTGTTCATGACAAAATAGTCGACCTGCGCCTGCCAGTGCATTGTCATGTAGAGAGAGGGAGTAGTCAATTCCCGCTCCCCCTGGATTATGTAAGCGTATAACACATTCACTTTACCCGATATCAAGTGAATGATCCCACCTTCCCTGGCAATGTTTTCCTCATTAGGAACATCTGCCTTACTGTTTGCTTTTGTCTCAGAGGTAGCATCTTTGCAAACATGGGTAGACACTTTATTGAAGCCATTGAAATGGCAACAATAGGGAGCCAAACAACATGTGCCTTTAAATAGCTGGTGTTTGTAATCCTGTGGTTTGACATTTCATTGATAATGATCTGGGTGGCAGATGGGGATAACAGGAAAGGTCCCCTTCAGTTGTGGGCTCACGTGAAAGAAAGAAGAATTCTGTTTAAAGTCAGGGAGTGTGCGGTATGCATGAGTGACTCACAGGGTAGCGTCACATTTAAGTAGGATTAATTATACAGCTTTTGAATGGGCAAAGAATACTCTCTGTCACACAAAACCATACATACACATGCACATGAGCACATAAGCATATATATGCAGATGTGAAATAAATCTTAATCACGTGAAAGCTCTAGGAAATGAGGGAGAAGCATGTTTCTGCTCCCATAAACAGTTGCTATGTTTCCGTCCCACTGCCTGCCTAGGGGGTGGACGGCTGAAGCGTGAGAGTTTCCCTCATAGTATCTTCTCTGGTTTCATTCTACTTTGCTGATGTAGCTGATTCACTTTGCATAGTGTGGACTCTCGCTGCTTCATGTGACAAGGTCTGATTGTGTCTCTCACCATGTTCAGGAGTAGTTGAGTCAATTACACCTTGCCTCACAGGTGTTTGAGCTGTTAAATGTGTTTGCCTTGCTGCACCAGGCTGTGTTTGCCTCTGATTTGCACTGAAATCAGCGGTAGGCTTTGAAAGTGATAAGCCACAATATGTGCTGCTGGAGCAACTAAAGATAAAAAGCTCATGTTGTAAATATATTCATTGAAATGCATCTGATGTTATGAAATATTGAGCTTAATGTATTTATAACATAGCTGGAAAATCTATGGCATGTTATGTAGAAGGATTCAGTTGCATTTGCCTGAAAATGAATGTTTATGAATAGATTTAATCTAATACATTGTTATTCCCCATTTCCTTGTGATTCCTCTCAGGTGGGTATCAATCCAAATATTGCTGTAAAAAGTGTGATCAATGCACTCAGTTAAATATATAGAAAAAGAGTAGTCCTGGCCATTTCTTTAGTCCTTTTAGCAGCCTACTGTTCACATGATGATGCTTGGGGAAAGATGCTATCTTTTAGTATAAATTGACAAGAAAGTGGAAAAGACACACTGGTTTGTTTGTGTGTGTAACAGAACTGTAGAGAGTGGGAGAAAGCAGTAGAGTATTGTAGTGTGGGTGAGCTGCGGTAGGGATTCAGAGTGCTGCATTGAGCTGCATAATTAATGTTAAGAGGGTGGAGCTAAAGGCGGAGATAACTTGGTATGAAGAGCAAGCCGCTGCAACGCTGCTAGGATAGAGGAGGCTTGGTTCATCTGTGTGGAATCAGTGTTTAGGAAGGAAACCGAATATGGACAATCACTGAAGTGAGATTGTGATGCAAAATCAAGGAAGCGCGCTCAGTGGTTTGGTCCAGCTCTGCCTCCCCATCCCATCTGCTCCCTCGGCCCTGTCTCCAATCACTCTGTACTGAGCTGCCACAGCCACAGCCAAATGCCTCAACGCTGGCTCCACAGCTCTGTTATCCATCCAATTTGTGACAAAACACCTTCCTATATGACACATCTGGTCTGACTCTGAGTCTGCCTGTCTGAATATCCACCAGAGGAAAAAGGAGAGCATTAATCTGCAGGGTACTGAACTATTTAGTCACTGCCATTACTATTTTATGGTCGTTGTACACTGTTTCTGCATATTTTCATTGTTCTCACAACCTTGAAGAAGATACATGGTGTTACATGATACCTTTGTTTTTTGCAGTCTGGTTTTGCAGTTTGGTTTTTCTGTTATTTTACTTTCTATGAAAGCTATGTAGAATACAATAATAATGGATTAGATTTGTATAGTGCTTTTCATGGCATCCAAAGCACTTTACATTATTGATCCCCTCACATTGTGGTGTATTCACACACAGTGTGAGTGACACTGGAGGCAAGGTGGGCGAAATATCTTGCCCAAGGACACAATTGCACATGGTGAGGACATGCATCTGCACCTTTTGTTATTAGATGACCCATTGTACCTCCTGAGCCATGGCCATAGCCATACATATAGAACTGGGGTGAACAATAAAATGATATCTTAATGGACTTTGGTTCAATAGTGATATGTAAAATATATAGCAATATGTTGTTCAAACAACATTTCACAAATGGACTTTTATTCATCAAAATATAGACTCCAGATTGGCATGTTAACTACATTTATGAGTCAAGTAATCCAACTGCTTGAGTCAATTAGTTCTTATTAACATGTGTCTTCCACACAAACCAAAATAATAAATTCAGAATTTTCTAAACTGATGCACCTATCTCAGCTAAAAATAGACGAAGGCGCAGTACTAACTACCCTGGATATGCCATCAGTTCATCAAACATCCATTCAGTGTGACATTCATACCTACTTACCTGCCTATTAGGGTAGGCATGTCTTTGAACAGTGTGAGGAAGTTCTATTACCTCAAGAAAATCCATAAAAACATATGGAGAACATGCAAAATCCATTGATTAGGACTGACTGTGGGACCTTCTTGCTATGAGGTGACAGTGCTAACCACTGTATCACCATGCCACAGACAATATATTAATAATAATAAAAAAAAAAAGATGAGCCAGAGCGGGTGAACCACTTGAATTTTTACATCTCAGACACACTTTTTTTTAGAATTCAGTTAATATATATATGTCACAGAAGGTTTATTCAATAAAAGTACTTTTGTCCAAGTGAGTAAAATAATGCTATACTTTGTCTTATTGCCAACATTTTCAGTCTCTTTCTTGCACTACACAGAAACTAAAGTGAAAATGCAGTAGTGTGGCAGAAATAATATCTTAAACATTAGTTTCTTGTGTCTGTGAAGTAAAATATGATATCTCCTCCCACATCCACATCCACTCCAAATTAAAAAAATAGTTGACTCTTTAGATAAGATATTGACTATGTTTACTATTTTGACTAATGGATTAATCACTTATTTGTGCACATTCTTAATAAACACAAATTCATCTAGGCTGTGATATGCATATTCAAAGTTTTCAATAACTGAAGCCAGATGATGCAGATGTAAACAAAACCGTCAAATGCAAACATATAATGAGCCCCATTGTTCTGAAAATGTGTTGGAAATTATAGGGAAATGTAGCCTGTCATACAAATCTAATAAATATTAGAAAATGTTAAAAGAAAATAGGCAATAATTACCTGTTTTGACAAACGGTTCTAATAAGTGCATTAAGGTTTTCCTCAACAAGAAATTTGTACATAACAATTCTGAATAGTTTGAGCTGGATTTCAGTCACCATGACTTTACAGGGTTCATATTTTGTTAAACCCACTTTTATTAGTCTTTGGTTCAGTTATTTGTGTATTTGGGGACCCTAATACAGTAAACCCTCGCTATCACCTTTTGCAGCTTCACTGTTTCGCAGATTTTTTTTAGTGCAGTTTTTTTTTTTTTTGCAGTACAGTATGTTGTGTTCTGCATTCTTTTTTGTGTGTGTTCTGCATCCTAATTGGCTAAAGGACGGTAGACCAGTGTCAACAATCTCCGTGCCTTCTGAACTTCTGATCATGCTGAATGAAGGTAGATGCTAAGCAGCTGTAGGGCACCATTATGGAATACATTAATCTTTGGTTTGTTACATAAAGAAAGAGGAAAATAACAGCAGCAATACATTTTCAACAAGTTTGTATTCTATAATAACTGTAAAAAAAATAAAGCTGACTACTTTGCAGATTTCCCCTATTGCGGGTTATTTTTTTAGAACGTAACCCCCACAATAAACAAGACTTTACTGTAGTTCACAAAGTTTGAATTTGAACCCTTCCATACTGCAAAACTATCTTTATATACATTCCAGATTTCTACAGTCTATTTTAATTCCTTCTTAATTTGTTAAGTTTTATGACTAGTTATATCACATTTGCACATAAAGCGTCAAGACTTCCAATGAACATTTCTCTGAGTACGCAGCAGTGGTTCTAGTTCACACTGAAAAGGTGTCCAAACTTCGAGCTGATTATCTAAAATGTTCAGTTGTTGGTTGAAATGGACAGAGCATCACAGCCCACAACCTGGAGGGGGTGCGGTGTGAAGTGACTCACTTGCATTTAAAGGGCTAGTGCTCAAAATTACCTTTCCCTTGTCATTGCTCAGAAATATTGTTGAAGATGGGCCCTTGGAGTTTAATCAATGAAGAATTTAGAGCCGAGCAGAGCATTTACAGTTTATGTAGACCACAGGGAAATGTTTTAAAATGCATAATTCTATATAAAAAAGCAAAATACCACACATTTAACAGACATCATTACATAAACTCCTACGAGTAAAAAAGAACTAACCTCAAAAAACAACTATAAAGTTAAATACACTCATAAGCCGAGCAGCATTACTGCTTCCGC
Organism: Maxillicosta whitleyi; assembly: GCA_029822895.1. Taxonomy (NCBI): domain Eukaryota; kingdom Metazoa; phylum Chordata; class Actinopteri; order Perciformes; family Neosebastidae; genus Maxillicosta; species Maxillicosta whitleyi. The sequence goes on from JAPSES010000236.1 coordinate 853,788, forward strand.
TGCTGTTGTGTTTGTTAGAGATAAAGCAAAAAAAGAGAAAAGTCCCCTGTCGGTGGCTTTGGAAGAAATAGAACAAACAACAAAACATCAAGGATACTCGATATGTCATCCAGCCTATAGCATGAATTTTTAGGAGTGTCTATGCTAGCACACGTCTCTGTTTGACAAAGATGGAATCAGGTTAGTGATTTCTCTTAGATGTGAATGAGTATCTGTGGGAGGATGTATTAAACGCATTCAGGCTACTGCTGTGTATGAGCGTGTTTGTCTTCAGTGCTGTCAGAGCTCAGGAACCTGTTTGGCTCCTCTGTCTCCAGGGTGATATTTCCTGGCCGGTGACCACATCTATATCGCACTGCTCCGCTTGCACCCCTGTCACCTAACCTCATCATCACTGAGGCTGTTCTGAGTACTTGACGTCCAGTCTCCTGCAACACGCTCCCCTTTCTTCACTTGGAGACCCGAAGCTCTGTGTGCATTCACAATAACGCAACGGACGTGCTTTTTTTCCAGTGCCTTCCGTCTGTTTTCTCTTTCTCTTTTCTTTCCTTTTTCTATTCTACTCAGAGCAACACCACTCTTTGATCAAATGTGTTTGCCGAATGTTACTGAGGGATCTCACAGAGGCACTTGAAATGCACCCTGTGCTCACTCCCAGCCTGTCTATACACAGCTAGGAAGCTGGTAATGAAGACAGTTTCATCCCAGTCCCTGAAGAGCCACAAAATCACTTAAATTACAACCTTGGCATTATCAATCACATGTTGCAGCTGATACAACTGAACCTCATCCCTAGAAAGGTGCGAAGTGCTTTGCCTCACTGCAGTATTAAGCTTGTTTAGATGTTATATTTTCATTGGACAGACTTTATAATCATCTGGCAATAGTTCTGATCTTCGTCACGATATCTGTTTGTTTAAAATGGACTTCAAAGGCTTTTTATGGATTTTCTTCTATATTTCTTCCTCTCAGTCTGCTCCAGAAAGCCTCTGGCAGCACAATCATTTTTCTACTTAAAGAAACAACACAGAGCCTCATTAGATGTATTTCTCTGTCCCCTAAAATCTTAGAAATACAGACATTTTCTTTATTCTTTCACTCCCAGTTCCCACAGTTTTCTGCAGGAGGAGAGCTGAGTTGCCATTTCTTAGTGTTGCCAAATGAATCTCTACCCATCTGACATTCAGAAGGCTTAGAGCGGCGGAAACATTAACAAAAAATCTTGAAAGAAATCTTTATTTTCTTCCTTTAAAATGAACCCAAGGTGTGTGTGTGTGTGTGTGTGTGTGTGTGTGTGTAAAATGTTGTAAAATTAGCTTAAACTGCAGGCTGCTGTTCTGAAATTTAGTTTTTTTGTGCGACCTGTGGACATCTGTGCAGTTTATGGTGGTTTAAAAGTCAGAACAATTTTTTTTTCTTGTTTTTTTAATATCAGCAAAAGTCGAGTTGTCCGATGTATTATCAGCGAAAGAGAGAAATGTGTGTGTAGGTGCTTGGTATCAAGGTTGTTGCATTTTCTCTTTTTGAGGCCAGTGTGGAGGCGAAGGACACAACATTCAGCATAGAAAAGTTCTTTATGCTAGTATTGCCGAATTTTTGTGGTAATGAATGATTGAGAAATTACAAGAGTCAAAGTAACACCTTTTTTTCCACATAAAACATATAAATATAAATTATGCTCGGCTAAAAACATTTTGATACTTTAGTGCCTTTGACATATTTCTTACAACTTCCTTCTCCTTTACAGATATAAAGCTATTTCTGTAACAACTGACAAAGTAATTGCCCTGTACTCTTAACCTTGACTGTTATTCATCACCATTTGTTATTATATTGTCCATTTTTCAGTGAAAAGAATGCGTTTTCCTTTATTAAATTTAGTGCCCACATAAATGTTCATGAAAGCTCTTAAAAACAAGCATTTACAACCAATGTCATTTGTTTTAAAAGGCTTTATTGGTGAATCACTGCTGCAGAATATGATGGTATTTTCATCCTCACTGTGAAGCCTCTAAACATCCAAAAAAAAAGACACAAATGATTCTGAGGTGAATGTATATGAATGGATTTTCTGCTAAGAAAATAAGAAAAGTGACTCATCATTAAGTGAAAACGAGCCTCTACAACCACTGGAATTTGTCAAATATGGTTTACAGGTGAGTCAGTGTTTGTTTCCATGTTCATTATAGAGCCTCTAAACATCCAAATGGGTCATAGGGGACATGGCTGAAACACGGAAAAACTGCATTTTACCTGAGCATTAATAGGATTAATGGTTCAGGTGTTATTTAAAGTGACACAAAAGGTAGTGAATTCAAAATGTCATGAATTTAAAAGCCTTTGTATCAATTCCTATAAAAGACTATTATCAATCTGATCATTTTCAACAGTTGAACCAACTTTT
>JAPSES010000236.1:858406-868759 GCA_029822895.1 Maxillicosta whitleyi
GGATGATGTGTAACCATTAGTGACAAACTCTAGGTGGAAAATAGAGCCCCGCGGCTGTGGTTTATAAGCACTTTACCCAGACAGATTTCATTTTGAATTTACTACCTTATGTGTCACTTTAATATTTTAGATCAATAGATGCTTTTGGTCGCTGCGGTGACTGTTTGGGTTTTTGAGGTTTAATAATAAGCAAAAATCAGCATTAGAGGTCAGAAGCTTGTCAGATCAAGTAAAAGCAGCTTGTAAAGAGTCACATGAATTGTGTTTCTACCTCTGTACAGCTGCAGTATGTTGTGACTGAAATGAACAGCTCCGGTTGGGTGACTGACAGGTTACTTATAGTGTTTTGTAAAACTAAAGGTGTTGAGGCATCCTCTCCACTTATTCTCTGCTGCTGTCCATTGTGCTGCTGCCATTCCCAAAATAAAAGGCTGCCGGTGTGTATTTGTATTCAGCAAACCTGTTAAGTGTCAGACTCAAGTGTCGACAACTCACGGGAATAATAAAACACGTCTTTGTTTTTTAAAGTAGTGGCTTAGTGTATGTATGTATATAAGTCTTGAGTTTTGCTGTAATTTATTGCGGGGTCTGTGTGAGGAAGCCGAGTTGTGGAAATCTTGCAGATTCCATCTCTGCCCAAAGAGATTATTGATTTGAACATAAATTGGTTGCCTCCTTCAAGAGCACTGATGAGGTCTGCAAAATCTATTTCCTCCCATGATAAGGCTGGTAATAGTTGGACTTTGCAAGAGGAACATTCATTGCACTACAGTGTATTGATGATAATAATTGCCTCTATTTCATTGTCCAGTTCTGTAAACCCACTTGGAGCGTTGTTATCAGCAGAGCAGTATCTAAATACATTTTTCCTTATCTTCATTTCTATCTGGAGAGCTCTCATCACTCATTACTCTGAGGCTCATGATACAACATCCCCACTGTAGTGTGTCTTTTGGTTAAATACTAATGCACTGTATGGCTGTGCTAATCGCCCAGAGCTTGCATGAGAGTGGTTGTATAATATTTGACAGCTGAGGAGAAAAATAGGTAAACAAAAGGGGGGAAAACATCAAGTTGTCGCTGTAGAGCTGCTCTGTGCTGTAGGCTACTACACACTAATTCGCTGCATTAGTGAATCATGGCTATTGCAGAGTCTAATTTTCTCTGCTTGAGATTTCATTGAATCAACAGCACGGACTCTGCATTTTTTTGGTGATGCATTTCTAGTAAATTATTAAGAAAGCACTGCAAGGAATAAAACCGTTTTCCCCACGTGAATCTTTCTTGTGTCAAAAAAAAAAAATGCAGAAAGGACAGAATTTCTAGATCTTTCTGACACTTCCTACATAATTACTATTGCAGTTCACTTAGCTTACTCCCCAGCAGGAAACCTTGGCATCATGAAGTCCTTTAATTGCCTTCATTGGAAAAATTCATCCTCGAGTGTCACCATCCTCCTATATTTTCTTTCCTTGTGTCATTTTAAGCCTTCCTCTCTCCACTTCCCCCTCTATGTGAGCCAGCCTCATGCAGTGGTCTGTCATAACTCTTGACTGTTTCGACCAAACCGGAGACACATTCAGTGAAATAAACAGATTTTGCCAGTGAACAGAAAATGGCATCATTATGACAAGGGACTCAGGATTTTGTTGAATAAATAATATCATTCTAAACCTGCAAAGCATTCACTGTACATTATCTAACATGCATTACATAAGTACATATACCTTTTGTGTATTGTGTTTTAAGATATTTTCATTGCTTAGTATTCCATTCATATTTATCTTGCTTCAAGTAAAAATTATATTCACACACAGAGAATCTACTAGACCTATTATACATTAATTCTTTATGAATAAACACATTTTTTGTGGGGCTCTGGAAGTGATGTGCATCCCCATGTATTGTCTGCCGTTATGTAAACCTGACTGCTGTAGAGTCTTTCAATGCAGTGCAGGGTTCCGTTTATCTAGGACATGGTTGGTTTGTGCCCCCTCTGAAATGCGTCAAAGGGGCTGTGAAAGTGAATTTGGTTTAGCCCCCCCCCCTTCAGACTTTCTTGCAAAAATGTCCTTGACACATGGGATAATGATTCAGTTAGCTTTTCTGCTTAAAAGATGCATGAAAGGTGCTGTGGCACTGTGCTCACCCACCACCACTGTGGGTTGTGTATTCCACCAGACATGTTGACTGGTATTTATGTATTGTAACTCGCTGGTGTTATGGCCTCTTTAGGCCGTTTCTATGACACTGCACACAGATAGAATGGAAGACATTTTGAGATCGTGCCCTTGTTGCTGCATTAGCGACTCCTCTTCTTGTTATTTGGACTGAATGCACGTAGGGTGAGGAGTTTTGGGGTGTATGTCGACCTTTGCATATAAGAAGAGGTTCATTGCAGTCCAAGCCAAAACCACGGTGAACAGAAAAGTGACTCCTCTAACATGGGCAGAATATGATATATGATACAAATCTGTGTCATTATTTGTGTTATTGATGCTTATGTTAATGCTACTGTTTGTGCCTACTTATTGATAGTGATAAGACTGATGGAGTTGTGGAAAGGATGTGTCAGAACATTCCCACTTTTTTTTTTTTTTTTTTTAATCAATATCTCTTTCTCATCCAACTGTTTCTGTATGGATTTGTCTGTTGTTTAATCACTGCCTTTGCCTCAATTCAAAAATAAATAGGTATGGCATTTCTCTGACCTCTTTTCTGACAAATATTGATTGAAGATCACTGTAACTACCAATACAACACTTAAATCTATAAACAATGTCACTCATTCATTCATTTTCTGAACCCGCTTTATCCTCACTAGGATCACCGGGGTTGCTACTTATGGGCGAAGGCGGGGTTCACCCTGAACACGTCGCCAGTTCATTGCAGGGCTGAACATGTAGAAACAAACAACCAATCACTGTCACATTCACACCTATGAGCAATTTAGATGAACTGATTAATCTATCAGTGCATGTGTTTGGATGGTGGATGGTGTCAATTTATTTCAAATGCTAATGCTAATTTGTTATGTGGCATTATTAGTTTTTAATCGCATACTTCTCAAGCTTTCCTTGTCTCTAATCACATTTGCATTATGAGATGCTCTAAATGTATCTCCAAGCTGGTTTGCACTTGTACAGCTTTGAAAAGACAAATCCCATATCTTCACTGTTTGTTATTTCATTTTCGCAATTGCAAAGAAGCAAAAGTACATTTTTAAAATGACTGAATAATTAAGTTGATCAAACTTACATTTGATGTAAGTGTTTTCCAAGCATTTGCTCTCTTAGGGTTTAAAATGAAGTTTCGCTGTTCTACTGGCAAGCTCATTATTTATCAAATCAAATCACACTGGTTGGAAAACAAGAAAATGTGTAGATCTGATTGCATAAATGGGAAACTTCTCAGCTCAGCTCTATCTCAGCTGGCAAGCTTGTTGTCTGACCCCATATTGGCTGGGTTTCCCCAGTGCCTCAGCTCCATGAGAACAGAATGGACGGGGACTGGCTGATTGTGGTGTTCTCATTCTGAAAGTTAAGTGAGGCTGCACGGTGCCATTACAAAGTAATTCACACATACATTGACATTGAAATTTTCTCCTTATCTATTTCCCTGCATTCTACTATAATGTTTAAGAATCTCTTTACAAATGCGCTTTTCATTTTTGCTGCCTCACCATTTCCACATTAAAAAGTGAAGAAATGAATCCAAATTGGCAAGTTAAGCTGCAATAGAAGTTTAACCAACTGTGCATTATATCTTAGTGCACATTTAAACTGCTTCTGCTTCCAGCTAAGCTGCCACTCCTTGTGGGTTTTTCTCACATAATGCCAGAGCATTTAATGGATGCATAACTGAGCCCTGGACTTATTAATAATTTGTGTTAGGTAGCCTTTGCATGATTTCTATAAAATGCAAAGCTTTCCAATGAGACCTCTAAGGATGTCCTCTTCCTATTCCCGTTGGTGACCTTTATAAAATGAACTTAAATATCCTCAGACGTAAACTTGATTATTCACAGTGAGGGTCAGAGGGTATACAAGTCAGAATCACTAAAGCTTAATTTATCACCAGGTGTGTTAGCATTTATCTTATTTCAGTATTGGAAGACAATGATGTCTTCCATTGGCACTGTGTTGAATGTAGCTGGAGATGGTTCTCTGCTCAGGGATAATGATTAGCAAAAACATCCAACTGGGATAGAAATATGGAGAAATAGGTTTAATTGTCAAAACATTTAGGGTTTACCTTGTAGGAACATTTCAGCTTAGGAAGATAATAAAGACCAAAAAGAAATGCAAACTGACATCCAACTCTCACAGTCAAACATCAGGAAACATAAATAGAGCAAATAATTAAACAGGTCACTTTTGACTGGGTGAATGACAAGACCCACGATTGGATTTGTCATGCACAATAACTGATTATAACCAACATAATGAGAACATGCAGTCACTTGGTTCTTGGGATGGAATATTCTGGGACATACAGCCACTTCTTCAGTCCTGTTGTGTCTGCATTTTCAAACACACTCTCATGTCGTTTCAGTATGTTTCTGGCTGAGATACCATTGAAACAGGCTATTATTTCTTCTACAGATACAAAATGGAAGTGATGCTAATTTTAGCAAATACAAGGCAGTCAGGTCATCAAAGTGTCACAGAAACAGTCTGCAGAGAAGTGCAACTTCAAATTTATATATGTTATCCACATATATTGTTATAAATGAGAGTAGAAATGTTTATTAAGTATGGGTTAGAATTAAATTGTTTATTTGCCCAGCAATAGCCCACTCTTAGTACAGGAACTCCACAAAATAAATCCATGGTTTTGTCAGTGATTAGTCAGATGTCAGACACGCCGCCTTCTGGCCCTGAGAGCGAAGGCGTTGCATTATTGAAGCCTGAATACGGGACATTTTGTCTCTGGAGGAGACTGAGCTTTGAACCACCAACGAGGGTGAAGAACCCAAAGACTGGAGGGAAAATGTCTTTACATTCCTTCATGTGGACTGTTAATATTTAATGATAATTCTTTTTACAGTAACATGCAAAGGTATGTTTCCTCTTGTGGTGGTAACAATAATATACCTCTTTCCTTCCATCATCTTTCACATGTACAGTTATAAATATCAAAATGATGCTGTATTTTTCTATATTTTGAACCACAGGTTATTTTACCTGACTTCCTATTTCACAAATAAAATCAACCCATTCTTAAGGTTCAGTGTTGTTGTATACTCTTGAGCACACAGCGACCGGTGGCTGTGACAGGTAGCAGATGGTGTGCTATACAGTGATTTACTGCTGCGTAGCCGGGGGTGCGATACTTTTTGCAAGCCTTCTTCCTCATGAATAATTGATTGAAAACTGTCATTTGACTGTAGAATTTCACTTATTGTCAATTGAGTGGAAAGATTTGCCGTATATTATTTGTTTCTTCAAGGCTTTCTGGTTTTTAATTGTTAGGGCATTAGCTTGCATCTGTTGGCATGCAGTATTGCTAAGAAATACGGTTACTTTTATGGTAAGGACTTGATTGAATGCTGGGTTATGGCTGCCTGCAAACCTGGAATTGGTGAGTAGTTTCACAAAAACCAGATGGAATCAGAATTATACCTTGTTGAAAAGACACAGTATGACACTGACTGAAAGTGCATTGGAATTATTGGGCGAGTTTGTTGCATCAGGGATAGAAATAACTGATGTTAGCTGTCATGTTTAGTCCTTCAGCTTTTTGGGTTGTAGAAACTAAAGCACAGTGGCTTTAGTTGTTGTTCGCACTTCGCAGTTTCAGAAGTGGTATTTAATAACTACTGCCCGAATTGTTCTGCTTCCCATGTTAGTTGTGCAACATCCTGCTGGGATAATTTGATGGGTGTCTAAAATGGACCCGTGTTAGGGAGTGAGAGAGTAGAATACATTTTGGCCACAAAGTAAAGCAAGTTGTGGCAGCATTTACCCGCCAAGACCCTAAACTGTTTGTGTTTCCCAGCCAACTGACAATGACTGCCAACACGTCTGGTGGCTGCAGCGATTCACAGTAGAATGTCTGAAGCAACAATTTACTTTGTTGTAAAGTTTAAACAAGCTATTCTATACTGAACTGGAAGAACATTTTACTAGTTAGTGTGTATTTTTAGTGATGTTAAATCTAGTGTTTGATAGTTTTGTTGAGCATCATTGGGTACAAATTCCATCATTACTTTTCATCGTAGTGTAATTCAAATTGTCTGAGGGGACATTATTCTTCAGCAGCCAGTTTTTGCAACACAGTCTCATCCTAAGTTGTCAGAAATCGATGCTTGCTGAGGGACCCTGTGTTGGCAGGAGGTACCCTTCCTGGGTGTCGAGGGAGTTTTGTTTTGATTGGTGACTTCTTGTTTTATTTAGAAATGTGAATGCCACTGCTTGAGTCCTGTTTTAGTCTAGTCCAGTAGAAGCCGGGTCAACACAAGTAAGAGGTTGAGGTACAGGTGTGGAGAAACAGGAATACACAGTCACAGAACACTCCAAAATCAATCACAGATCACGCCAAGATCAAACAGAAATGTGAGCGAGCTAGGCACACACAGTTTGGACAAGACAAGCTGGCAGAGAACAAAGGGAAAATCCAGGTTTAAGTGCCTCGTCAAACTCAATGAGCAATCAGCGCAGGAAGTAAAACAGGACTCCAACAGCCACATATATTTCAAAATAAAACACGAAGTTTTCAATGAAAACAAAACTCCTCCACGTTGAAACCTGATGCGGAAGGGGGGCCTCCTACGTTGAGTACTGCCACCACGGGGCCCTGACCAAGTGTCAATTTCTGACGATTTGGGATGAAACAGTGTTGGTTTTTGGGCTTTAGAAAGTTAAAGTTTTCACGCAAATCCAAAAGGACAGTGAATATTTGATTGACAGTTGTAAGTACCAATTGCTGACCAGATTTTGCCAGATGTGACCTGGATGTCAGTATGTTGCTGTACTCCAGTGTGTATGAATATTCAAGCTTGGAAAAGTGGCATCACTCTTTCATGTTAGCGTGAAGCGGCATCAGGTTCATGCAGTGGGAAAGTGTGGTCTGTGGGGTTTTTTTTCCCCCTGATTTTACCTCCTGCACCTTTAATCACTTGCATCATGTAATCCGTTGGATACTCATTGCTGTATTTAGTTTCGACCTTCTAATAAGCTTTTCTGTGCTTTACTTAGCCAGATTATATATATGTAGAGCAAACTAGATAAGAAGTAATCTGTCTACATGAGCAGATATTGATTTAATTGACCCTTTGTGTTATTCTCTTAACTACTCATCTTACCATACGTCCTAATGTGGGATCTGGTATAGTATGTTAATATATGGATCAAGGGTATGTTAAGTATTGTTTTAACCTTTTCTGGAAATAGTGGTTATTCACATTAATTAGATTTCACTTTCACTCTGAGAAGAAAGTGGATGTCAAATCGAGCCGTACAAAGCAGACGAAGAAACAAAATACAATGCCCCGTCGTTAATGTTATGAAGTATTTGCCTATTTCCAAAATAAACTTTCGGGTTATCTTTGGAATGGTCATCCAATTCAGGCTCCCTAAAGTTCATAGCAGTTAGCTGCTCCAAACTGATAAGTGCACAATTACGGCAGTGTTTCTAACAGCCATCGATTGGTCTTGTCTTCTCTTTCCCTCCTTCCATTGATTGTTGATGCCACTCTCAGATTATAAGGCTATGTGAGGGCAGGTGATAATACACTGGTGTCTGGCTGCAGGGACACCCCTAATGTATGACTTCTTGTCTTTCTTGTGTCTGTGTTTATGAAAGTCAAACAGTCTTTTGTGTCTGCAATGCGGGTTTCAAAAGTGGAGGTTAATATATTCAGCATTTCTTTATTTAGTAATTGATTTTTGAAATTAAGTAATGTCATATTTTCAAGAACAAACCATTATAACAAGCATTTCTTATTTTAATTAGAACTGGATGTGTTGAAGTACTAGACAGTCTACATTTCTTTCGTCTTCCCTGTGCCGGTATGTTTCAAAGGTCAGCACTTAATTTAGTTTTTAATGTGTGCTTAATTGAAAAAGACTCTGTCTTTACATATGATCTCTGTTAAGTATTGCAGTGTTCTTGGGTTAAAATTCCAAATCATTCAGCCGGAGACTGGGTGCTTTTTGACTATTGTGAGATATCTCACAAGCCAATGCCATTTATTTTTAAATATAAGTAGTGTTATATATTTTCTGTTGCTTTTTAAATTTAGAAATGAATGTTTTCATTTTGTACAATTAATGTATTTTTCTACTCAATTCTAAATTCTGTAATTTCTGCACTGGATATTCTATTGTATTGTATTGTGTTCTGTTCTGTTCTATACCCTCTCATTTTATTCATTGAGCTGGAGTTGAGACTATTGCAGTAAGCCTATTTAAACCCATTTATTTGTAGTTCATTTCAGCCCATTTTGACAGAACTGTGGTGTACACTATATACAATGAGACTTATGTCATCATTTTGTTTCCTTTCATATTTTTTGATTGTGTCTGTCTGATATTTGCTCTGAAAGTCATACTCACTTGTGCAGCTGATTTCAGTACAGCACTGTGATTGTGCAGCATCGAGGGCCTGTTCTTATGTGGTACAAGTAGCTCATCATGAGAGGTTAGCTGTCACACTCAATCTGTGTTTGACTAATGGTGCAGTGGTTTCCAAGATTTGGGCCTGACTTGTAATGGACCTCGCTGACAATGTGAAGGTGAATGATCCCCATGAGCAGCCACTCCACTCGCCACTTGCGGCTTGTCTGTTGTTTGTCCTACAATACCTTTGACCGCATTACAGGGAGCTAAAGAGGACATTCGCCCTATTATGACAAGTTTCTCAAATGGGCAGATTTATAATAAGAGCATGCATTTTCATGTTTTCAACATGCCAATCCCCCAAGCATGGTATCTAATTTATTATATAGAAAGAAAATATAATACAACTGGGTTCTGCTTCTGAAGATAAACATGAAACACACCGAGCAGCATGAAGGAAAACGTGATCCGTAGGCTCTGTCCACCTATAGATAGACCTTAGTGGTTTATTATGTTGAGAAGCCTTGTCTAAAAGAAATAGCTGTTCACAGAGCGCATTACTAAAACCTATTTGACATTTATAAGACTCTGTTGGTCCCTTGGGGAGTTTGTTGTTTTCTTAGCCCTTCACAGCTCTTGGGAAGCATGTAATTCAGAGACATTGAGGTCTGGAGGCTTCTGACTGCTTCTCCTCTTTTAATTTGTATCCGTGCAGCTTGCTTTCTTCCAATTATTTCCATTAAAATAATAAAGCATGGGAGTGCAAACACATCTGTCAGGATATTATTTTTTTTTTTTTACCTTGATGCAACATAACGGCCCTGAAACCTAAAGTAAATTGATCCATTTCATTATTTCCCTAATATTATGAGAGGTTATCCATTAAATACGACTGTCTGCTGTGGTTTGTACAGTTATGTTTCATTCACTGGGCGAGCAAGGACGGATGCAATTAATCTGAAATTGTGTGCTGTTTTGTTCCTGTTGCTGACCATTTCCCTGCGACTGGATGATGAATGGCCTTATTTCTGCACATAAACACAGGTCTTGTCTCCCAAGGAAGCAGGTATCTGAAAGGAGAGTAGGCAGTCCCCAGCAGGATTTATGGACGCTTAGACGTGTGAAAAATAGCAGTCAGTTCAAATAAGTGAAATAAGATCATCATTTTCATAAAAGCTAGGAAAAAGGTGCAAATACTAAATCTTTCGTATTAGTGTTTATGCTGTTTCATGCAGTTGATAGAGTTATTTGTTTTTAAATGCTGCCAGGCAGGACATTGGAATTAATTTAATCCAGTCATTTTAACGTTATCTGAGATCTGTAACTAAATACAAACGCTTTTTTTTAACCTGTGCAGCTAAATTAAATAAGTTCTCCACTTGGTTTAACCCTTTATATAGCACTTGTAGAAATACTCCTAAATTCAATATTTCAGCCTTAATGTGTTATTGGAGGACATAACAAGACTTTATTATTTTTGTAGGAATTTAATATTTTTTTTTTTTATTATCATGTTGAAAATCAAGATCTATGGAATTACCATATTTGGTTCATTACCTGCAAGTGGGAAAAAATTATGAATTAATAAAAGTAACCATGAATAATGTAAGAAAAACACATGTAATTTAAAAGGTGTGTTTTATGTGTTTTAGAAGATTAAAACACTTACAATTGAGCAACATAAGATCATCATTGTAAATGAGAAGTTGTTCTCAGTTGATTTTACCTGGTAAAATAAAGGTTAAACTAGAAAAGCACTCAGAGAGTGTAGCCCTCCTCCAAGTGCAACACC
>JAPSES010000236.1:869151-890355 GCA_029822895.1 Maxillicosta whitleyi
GGGTGTGGCATTTCTTCTCAATCCTGAGTGTCTTAGTGCATGTGTTCACTCCTCTACAACAGTGACCACATTTAGACTGTAGTTCACTTCATGGCCACTAGTGTCAATAATAGCAATGGTTTCCTGAATGTTAGACTCAGAATCACTCATTTTATTGTTTCTCTCTCTCTTGTTCTCTGATCTGTAATTAGCTTTTTGCGAGGACATTGACACACTGCCCAGGTTCCTGAAAAACAGCTTTAGAAAACTCGATGTTGGCATCACAGCTTTGTGTGTTGTTAACAATGACTCTGTCCTGCTTGTCAAACGCCCACTTCACGTGTATCCCAGATCAAATGGACTTTTGTGCATGTGCATGTGTGCATTCATGCTTTTCATTCGCCTATGTGCATTTGTGTTTGTGTGCAAATGTGTGTATTGTATGCTATCAGAGGGCCAGTTCTTTAATACGTTTGCCTGCCTTCTGGCTCTATGTTAAACCCCTGCATTGCAGCACTGCCAGTGGGATTTGAGCAGGCACGGCCCTTTTTTTTTTTCCTCTAACCCTCCATCCTCACAATAGAGAGATTAAATTTGGGCCAGATTCCTCCTGCGTGGAAAGCTCTTCGCTCACACATGCACATCTCCCAGTGTTCATACGCTACGCTCCAGAGGACACAGGGCAGCTGAGAGCCCCAAAAGTCTCCTGTAGGCTCCCTTTGCCCCACATGAATATCCCCTCCCCTGCCTGAGTGGGAGCAACAGTCATGGAGAGCCACGTGTCTTGGAGACAGACACAGGCAGAGAGAACCAGAGACGGAGAGAGGGAAAAGGAAAACATGGGATCCTCGGGGGGCTCAGCAATTCAAGTGCTGTCTGAGAAGCTCCACAGTAATCGTATAAAAGAATAGGGAGGCTCTGTAGTTTTGGTGCTCAGTGACTTTTCCACTGGTTTGGGCTACACGATCCTCTTCATCTAACAGAAATCAACCAGGGAGTAGAAACAACATGAACCAGAGAATTTTCTTTGTGGAAGGGATGTGATTTTACCAGTTTGGAATATTAAGAAAGAAATTTCTCATCATGGATGTATTTATGTACCAACTAGACAAGCTGTGGATGGAGTCAATAAAAATGACAGGAAACGCCGACAGCTGAAACTGCTAGAGTAATCATTTTTACATAAAAATGCTGAACAAGTATCAACATCTTGGGCTGGTTGATGTGGACAAAACCAAAAAATTGCTGATTTGATGTTTAGGCAGAGATACTTTGGAGATGACTACGGTTTCGGAATATATTTACATAGAAGAACATTTTGGTCACAGATGATTATGGACATCATCTGTATGTCATCATCAACAAGGACAAGCTCAAAAGCTATGTAACATTGGTTTAATGCACACTTGATGACAATTTAAAACAACATTTAATTTATTGATAGGAAAGATAAGTTCAATTGTATATGTGAAGGAAATTCCAAAAGTAGGAATTTTCATTTTCAGAGGAATATGAAAATGAAGTGTTTGAACACTGGGAGATGAAAATATCAAACAAACACTACAGAATGAAATCTAAATAAAGGATAGAGTTCATAAAATAATAATGAAACAGAATAAATCAAAAGCTAAAAGAACTCACTATGTCAAAGTACTGGTTATACATCACAACTAAAAATATTTTCAAAATATTAGGTTTTGACTGGTGTAAGAGAATGGGCCTGAATGGGTGAATGTGAGGCTTTGTGAAGCGCTTTGGGCACCATGAAGGGGTTGAAAATGCACTGTTTAAGTGCAGTCCATTTACCATTTACTATTTTACGTGTAATAGTTTTCAAGAAGACGTGCAGTAGTGATACAGAGCTGCAATCAGAGCCACATGACAAGGTCAATCTGCAATTATAGATACATATATTATATAAAGGCTGGAACTGATATGTTCTGAGTGTAATGGTATATAATGTGTTTTCATTAGTGAATCACATGAAAATAAGAACCATTGTTTTTGGGGTTTTTTTTGTTTTTTTACCTTAAAATGAGCCTTTTATATCATCTACATCTGGGCCTTTTCTTCACTAAAAGGCTCAGAACAGACAAAACAAACCCTGATTTTCTTTTCTTTTTTTTTTTTTGAAGCCACCATAGGAGAAGGTCAAGGGTTACTCAGTTGGTTGCAAATTGCAACTTCACTGTTAGAAACCATTAAATACCGCACACTGAACCTTTGTTTTTTCTAGTCGGTATCTTTGAGTCGGAGAAGAAAACACACACTTTGGAATGATCAGTAGTTTGTGCATTTTCCTTCAGAACCAAGCGAGAATGAAATCATAAACCACCTGAACCATAATATTGTGAAGCGTAATTTCCCTAAATTATGCAGATCTTTTGATTGTGACCCACTGTACTTTTAAGGCATTTATGACAAGTTTTCTAAAAAATAGCAATGATCACACTACCCGATCAGAGCTCATTTTGGTCCTGATAAGCAGCCAGCACGGTTCACTGAGGTAATGGAAAGTACAGGCTTTATTTGAACCCCTCCAGTTTTTTTCAGATGCATAGTTTGCTCCCTTGGGGACAGAAATAGGCGAAGGAAAGATCCAATTATGTTCACCAAGAGGCAATTCCTTTTAACGTGATTGTATCTGAGAATCTGCACATCAGCGCCGGGCACTCCTGTCATCCAGCCAATTTATGACCTCTCAATTTTTTTTCTGTTTTTTTGGTTCTCTTTGACCTTATATTTGTCCTCCCGGGATGACATTTATTTCCTCCGTGATTTGCACCTGTGTTGTTATTTAGCAATAGAGAGCTCTTAAAGTCTGAGGAACGAATCAGGCTTGATTAAGATGCTTTATATTGAATTCAGTTCTTGTTGTTTGATGGTTGGAGTTGAAACTAAGAAAATGTTACTTGTATTCCCAGAGCGCTGTGTAGCAAAGCTGTAGCACTGCTTTTCTGCTCTCTGTCTCTGCGTCCCCCCAGCTAGCTGCAAACAACTCACTTTGACAGTTTCATAGTGTTTCCATGAGGGCTGCAGTTAATTCACTGTGCAGGAACTTAAGGAGTCCTGAGTGTTTGAGGGCAGACAGATGGAAACTTTTACTCCTCCGTGTACCATGAAATTATTCCACAATGGATAGCTGATTTTCATCATAGCTTGTCTTGTGTGGAAATTCTAGTTTGTCACTGTATGTTAGAATGAAAAGGTCACCAGTACCGCATATAAAAACCAGTTTAATTCCATATTTTGCAAACTGCTTTTTTTTTTTTTTAGCATTGTGCGTATATTGCTTATATAACCAGGGGAAGTTCTCCTTGAGATGACGATGAGTGACCTGGTCTAACCATAGTTACAACAAATTAAGACACGGCTGAATTATTAAAAGAGTGATTATTTTTTTTTTTTTTTAAAGAAATTGTGCCTTTTCAAACATGTCCCGGTAGTCTACATAAACTATAAATGCTCTGCTTGGGTCTGAATTCTTCATTAATTCAATTCAATTCTATTACATTTTATTTGTAGTGCCCTATATCACAACAAGGTTGCCTCACAGGGCTTTACAGGGTTAAACAACAGTCAAGATGAAGTAGATGAAGAAAGTTAATGTCCTGGACACCCCCCCGACCTTAGACCCTCCTTCTTGGTAAGGAAAAACTCCAAAAACCCAGTGGGAATTCAATTAATTCAACTCCACAGGTCCATCTTCAAACCTGTTTCTAAGTAATGATTCTAGAAAGGTGGTTTTGAATCTAAACAAGCCACTTCACGCCCTGCCCCCTCCAGTTCATTGACCGTGTTTTCTGTCCAATTCAACTACTGATGTTCATTAATACTAACAACTGCACATTTTAGGTAATCGATTCGAAGTTTGGACATAATTTCAGTTTTTAATAAAACCGCTGATGCTGACAAACAATTATGTCGTACTCGGAGAAATGTTTGACCCAAGTCTTAACCTTATATGTGCAAATGCCGTGATGTAACTAGTTATAAAACATAACAAATTAAGTGGGAATTAAAACAGGTTGTAAAATCCACTGCATTTTTGCCAAAATGAATATAAAGATAGTTTTGCAGCACCTGGAGGGTTATAATTCAGACTTTATAGGGTCCAAATACACAAATAAATGAACCAAAGACTAATAAAAGTAAGTTTAGATAAATATGAGCCCTTTAAATACAAAACAATTGTAGCCCAAATTTAGACAAAGCCACATTGACCCAGTGTAATGTTTTGTCAGTCTTGTAACCCTCAAATACCTAAACAGCCAAAAGCATCTAATGACCTAAAATGTTTAACAACTTCTGAACTACTAATTCTATAAATACATGCAAATAATTCATGTAAAATGCAGTTTCACAGCCTTTCAGCAGTGTCCTCTATGACCCATTTGGACATTCAGAGGCTCCGTAATGAACATGGAAACACTACCATTCCCTGCAACATTGATTCACCAGTAAAACATGTAGTTCGACAAATTCCAGTCATTGTAGATGCTTTTTTTTTTTTCCATATTCAGTTACTGATATATGTCATGTTTTCTTCTTTTATTTCTGTTTTTATGTAAGGTCTGAATTTTCTCTGAGCTTTTATGAACATCTACATGATCAGTGAATTAAGTAAAAGAAAATACTTGATTTTCACAGAAAAATACAAAATGCAGAAGTTAAAGACAGCAAAAAATTCATTGGAAATTTCCACAAAAATAGTTATAGGTCTTTAAAGGTTTAAGTAGACTTGACTTCCCCTTTTTTCTGTTGGGTCCACGAAAAATCTCAAGTCTCTCTTCAACCCCAACTACATTGTAACAGTGGTGCAATTATAAATTTGTTGAAAGAAATATCAATGATGGAAGAATACTTTTTGTTTTTCCTTGAATAATTTGTTATGCAAATTAAAAATAACTTAGATTTTTTGCTTTAACAATACAAATAAACTCAACATGACTGCTCCCTGAGGGAATGTTTTTCCAAATAAAACTAGGAAATGCATAATTATCTTACAACTAAGACAATAAAGTGGCTTTGACAAACACATTTTGGTAACAAAGATGAACATTTGGCTGAAATGAGCCAGTTTCCAATGCACACCTCAGACCATTAAAGGGCAAATACTACAAATATTTTTCTTTTCCAGTCAAATCCTTGTCCATTCTCCAAACCTCAACTCTTTGTCTAGTCTCGTGATCACCATGGCAGTAGATTTGTTTGTTGTACATCCCTAAAATGAGACATTAACATATTAAAAATACTAGTTCCACTAAAAACAAACAAACAAAAAAAAAAACATTCAGGAGTGATCCCATGACCCCTATGGCAAACCTTCACCTCACAGTTTGAGAAACATTGTCCTAAAATCATTAGTTCTGACATATTCAAATCCTGTAGATCATGCAGAAAAGTACTGAAAAAGTGTTTATATAACCCTGCTCTGACACTGGGATCCACGATTTATATGATGTTCTGGATCACAGACCATACAACTATTGGATTTTGCACAACTGAATTATTATGCAGCATCAGCAAGTGCAAACTACTGATTGATCTCAGGAGGGCTGTTTTAGTGGGAAAATGAGTTTGACAATCAGTCCCTGTTTTATACTCTTACTGCAAAACTGATGCAAAGATGGTGAATTTTTCCCTCACTGAAGTGCACAAATTGGAGTTGGTTATCACTCCCTGTGGATGCGTTTCACAATACAATTGCAATAAAGCAATTAAATCCAGTGAATCATGAAATCGATTGTTTTAGTAAAATAGGAGGCGGAAATGAGTCCACAAACACAAAAGTCTCAAAGGTCTAACGACGAACACAGACAGAATTTAACTGATCAGAAAAAAAATAAATATAAATCTTCACTGATTTCATCTGTGAGTTGTTGCTCAAAAGAAAACTTGAGATTTGTTTTTTTGGTAATACATCCTTATTTTCCCACTTTAATATTTGAGTCAGGTTGGTTTGTTCTTGTATAAATATATAATTGGCTCTTGACTCCTTTTCCTGGGAGAACTCGGATGATCGACTATTGTTTCTAAACTCAAACTAAGAAGGAACCTCTATTTACCAAATGTGTTTTTATTGTTTGTAACTCTGTAAACTACAAAGTGACTTGGAAATGAGATGCCTGTGTTGAAATTATTATTCTACTGTTATATTATTATTATTATTATTATTTTTGACATTTTCCTGTTTATTTGTAGAGCTGTTACTTGTATGGTTAGCATTTATAAATGGGTTTATTCATAAGGTAAAACACATCCCAAATAGAGGCTTCATCTACAGTATGTCAACTCATCTGACTCAGGTGTGAACTGTGTTTTATGAATTTTTTAGAACGCTGTATTATTCAAATAACGCTTGTTAATACATAAAGGTTTTTCCAAAGAGGAACCATTAGGTAGGATGGTACGGGTATAATGACAATGAATTTATTCGATAACTGGTGAGCTGTAGTGTGTAATGGGTAGCTGTCACTGATAATTCATTCGTCCTGCAGCTTTGTGGATCAAAATACTTGGCTTCGGGCATATATCAGCTTGTTTATGTGAGAGGGAGACAGCTATCAATATTCTCCTCTCAACGCCAAATGATTTTACAACGACACCAACTGTGCGGTAGCAAAGAGGTAGTTTCATTTGATTTTTTTGTATTTCATCATTTAATTTAAAGAGTGCTTGCACTGAGTGTCATAATGCAATAAATTATGTCAAAATGTTATAGAACCTAGTTTATCTCAGTCAAATGTGGTGCTTTTACTGAAGCGGAGTAATACGTGCCTCTCTGACCTCACTTTGTGTTTTCCTTTCAGAATTCCTGACTGACTGCGTTCTCACTGTGATAACCGCCTGTCACTTTTCGACATTCAAGATCTGGCTGTAAGTATGTAAGCTACTGAAGCTGTACCTCACCTTAAAGGTTGTGAGATCCAGCAAGTATTGGGAGGAGGAGGAGGAGGAGATCCTTGACTGCATCACTGCGGTTCTGTGTCATTGCTTTGACCATCCGCTTTAAGAGCAGACACTTCGCTGCACATTGTTACATACTTCCATCCTCTGCAGACCCCAATCTCACAAATGTCACCTACTCCTCATCATTTCAGAAATCAGCTTGCCTCTGTGCCCTTACCGTCCGCTGAAGGCACGGCCCAGATGGTGGAGCGTCTATGGCTGGACGCTTTTTGAAATTGTCCAGTAATATAACACTCTGATGAGCTGAGGTGAAGCACTAAGTGACCTGAATAGAATGAGCTCATTTATTCATTAATTGTGTTGCAGTAATAAATTCAGCCTGTAGAGGGAGGATACTTTAATCAGTTATGATATAAAAACATAATAATTTTGGAAGAATTAATGTAGAAATCCAGTGCTTACAGTACAAGTGAATGTGTCAGTAGTACATGTGAGCCTTACATGTTTTGGACTCCGCTAGATGTCAGTAGAAAACGCTGTGTGATGGGTTTTCCCCGCTCCTCCATATGCTCAAAAAAAAAAAAAAAGCTTTGCATGTGCCAGGGAGGAGGGAGCCCACTGCGGTATGTAGTGAGAGGAAAAGGCGTGGTAAGGATAAAGGTGCAGCCCGCTGTGAACAAGCATGATTTACTGTAGGACCGGCTCTTTGTGCGCCAGTCTCCAGCATCCCCTACACACTCCAGCACTCAGCTGATTAATCAGAGTCATTTCCATGAGTGATGGAAGCTCTACTGCCTCTGGGGCTACAGCAAGCTAATAAACCCCAGTGGACAACAGCCACGCCTGGGAGGACAGATACTTGCCGCTGTTTTTATACTGGCTCAGTTACCACAGCCATCTGCCATTATTCAGCCCACACTGCTCTGTGTCAACTTCATCGTTATTACCATTGATCAGCTCAAGCTTCTACTGAATGAGAATTCGTTCCCTGAGGAGTGTCAGTGCACAATTAGTTGTGTGAATATGCAGCGCCATTAGACACTGTAATTTTATACTAAATACACGGTGCAGAAGTGTACTGGAGAGACAAATGCATATTTTTCCCCAACAGCTGAAGAACGCTGTAAATGTAGCATTACAAGAATCAAATTAGTTATGTAAAAAGCAGAGAATAATGAAAACACAGACTTATGTTTGTTGTATTGGTTTGTGCACTGAGTGTTCATTAAAGTAGTTATATCTTTATAGTAGTTAGTGAAGGGTTGTCACAGTTTTGACTAGTTCACAGTCGTCATGCAAGTAACTAAAATATTATTGTCTAGCCTGAGGACTTGATGTAACTTGTGTCGAATAAATCTAATAATAGTTCAATTATGTGGTGCTATTTATGAAATTATTAATATTTCTGTTTACCTTTCTTTTTTTTTAATTTTATTTTTATTGACAAACAAACAAAAAAAATGTAATTTACCTTCTCTCTTAAACACATATGCATAGACATATATTTACATATATACATATACAGGTAGTCCTCGAACGAGTTCCGTTCCTATGCTGTCGACGTAACCCGAATTTCCGTGTAGGTCAGAATTAACCCTTTAGTACCCCTAAATACCCCCAAAATCTCTAAATAACTATTCAAACACATGTATTATGCTTCATATTAATAAAATAAAGTAAAAAAAAATAAGATACTGTACTTATTGTACCTACAGTATACGTATGTACAGTAATGGCGGACAAGATTTCGGCATCATACAGTAATAGCGGACGAGACTCCAGTGTCGTAAAGTCGAAATAACGTAAGTCAGGTATGTCGAAACCTTCAGGACTACCTGTTTATACCTCCCACCCCAAACCCTGCCCCACCCCAGCTCATCCAGACCAGTATAAAGTAATGGTTACTTACGTATTGTAAGGTGCAATACGTAAGTATAACCTTTGTTAATAAAACTTTAACATGGCTGATATGATATGATTGAACTGTACCGTCTTCATGTGCTTTCCAGGTCCAAACGTGAACATGCCATAGTCATCATAAGAAATATTTGACACAAAGGTCTTCGCAGTTTTAATATATGGCACATGTCATTTACTAAACCTAATCCTAACCATTGAAAAATACTGATTTATTTATTGTATTTACAAAGTCAGACTAAACAATATTGGCGTTATTTCACTGCTCACAGAAGAATGAAATACAGCGAGATAGTGTCATTAAAAGAGCACAGGTTAAACATTGGAACATAATGTGAAAGGAGTAATAAAACATATTACTATTCAACACCCAGATGTTTACATACAATTAAATAGTGACGATTATGTAAAACAATCATCGTTATTATAAGTAATTGCATTATTGTTAAGAATGTGTAATATTTGTTTGAGGCCTAGGTCTGTACGATCTTTTTTTTTTTTGTTTTCACTTCAATAGATTATTATTAGAAATGATCAATCTACATGTAATTGTTGTTTTCACTGGTTCAGTGTTTCAGCTGCAGTAACAGAAGTGTGGAAACACATTGTGAAAACATGGCTGTAGCTGAGAGGTTTCCCCCCTCGCTCTGCCAGGTCTAAATTGGGCCAACACAATGAAACACAAAGTATCGCATTGTTGCACCTCCTCACATCTGCAGCTTCACAACCCTGCACAGGAACAGAACCTGATCTAATCCCTGAGTGCTGGCCTGAGCTTTGTATATTTACCACACAAACACGGAGACAGCGTTCACCAAAAATGATCTGCAGATCTGAGCGCAGGAACAATGCTTCATCACTTCATGTTCAGTGGCGATGCGGACATAAATCTTGAGACTGCATTTGATAAAAGAAGCGGTAGATGCTGCAGTATGTGTGTGTGCATATATGGGCTGTATCTAAAGTTATCTTTTTTTTATGTAAATTTTTTTGTACTGTTTTCAGTGCTACTAATACTCTTCCCCTCTTGGCTGTTTTGTGTTAAGGTTCTGTTGGATGTCTGTGGAACACGATCACCTTGTTGCATCATAGCTTTGATCACTTCACAGACTAAAACATAGTGTCACCTATGTTTTTGTTGAAAAGGCAGGGGGAATACATTATTTTCTATTGGCTCCGTTCATTGTCTGACTAGCTTTAAAGTCATGGCTGTAAGCTGCTGCCACATAGTCTCCATTTATATCGTGTTGTATGGATTTTAACTTGCACTGATTTTCTCTGGAGACTAATTCAATGTAAGGTCTGATGGAGTGTTTTTTAACTCAGTGTAATCACGCTGCTGTTGATTACTAGACTCAGTGTATTAGATGTTTGCTGCAGCACCCATTCGCAGCAGAAATGCTTTAAATAAAACTATAGTAGGAGTATTTGTGTTTGTCATCTTTGGTGGCACACACTATTCTTCTCTGTTTCATGTCACATGGGACACGTGCCAGTGTAACTCGCTGTAGGTTCACCCGCTGTGCTATGAATCTTAGTGGGATCGATATCCTGTTCCCACTCAGACACTGAATTCGACCTGACTGGGTTTCAGGGCACTGGGCTGTAAGATATCTCACACATTGTGGGAAAAGAGTGCACAAAGGAATACAGGGTTGACTGGGTCTCAGCGATTGACTGACAAAACCTAAATGCCACACCTCTTCATCATTGCAGAGATAATTGGAAATGCGAGCTTTTGTGAGTTGAATTAGCAGTGGACGGCTTCCATTTTACTTCCTTTTTATATGCAGAGCCATACTCCAGGAAATATTAAACCATAATTCTGGTAATATTCTGTATTTTTTTCTAATTAATGAAAAGAAAAATAAATGAATTCAACCTGCAAAGTAGTATTTCCCATGTGGGCAAAAATATTACTCATTCTTTTATGTCACAAACCCCCATTGTTGTATAAAAACTATTAATTACACATCAAGGCTCCACATGATTGCACTGGGTGACATGTTGGTTAATTACAATGAACATTGGCACTGTAGTTTCTTTAGACTCAATTCTTTGCACCGTCCTGCGACTATAATTACTCACTGCAAGCTAGTTGTGTATTAATCTACGTCTAAAAATAGTCCCCAACAAATACATAACTGAAACTCCTGTGTATTAAGACGTACAGAGCTGCACTTGTTTCATTTTCCTTTGTGTCTAATATTGTGACAGCTTCAGCTCCTCTGTAATTACCTGATCACTTTTAATTCTGAACCATCAACCCAACGATGAGAACAGGCATTGCCACAGACAGTGAACAAATTACATTCCTCTCTCTACAGTTGTATATTTTGAAATTACAAAAAGCCATCTCATTTCTCTCTCTCTCTCCCTTTCTCTCTTCTATTTTCACTGATTAAGATTGTATTGATTTCTGGTTCAAGCGCTCATCGCTGCCCAATAAGAGAGGCGATTCGCTTAAGGGACAATGATAATTCTCTGTGACACACGATAATACCCAAAGGGCTCCAAACTGTCTGGTTCAGCGTTGGCTGTGAGCGAAAAGGGTGCGTCACGTCTTGTCATTAGGCGAGCAGATTTACACAGTAATGTACCTACTGTAGGAAAGCAGAATGAGCTAAGAAACCAGGATAGGATTGTCAAAATTTTGTTCTATTCCTAAGCTTATTTAATTTATTCCATTGCTTAAACTCGAACACATTTTAACTTACGATATAATGAGAATGAAATCTATGCTAAAGAAGTTGCTGTTGGCCTGCTAAAGGATTTATACCAACTTCATGCTGGCAGCTCTGATGTATTTCATACCCTGATAATTACTGTACCTGGTTTAAATTTATGCAGTTTATTGGATTAAATTCTCCCTTGATGATAGTGGGAGTGGTGCAAGTCCAAAAAGATAATTCAGATAAATGACTCTCAACAGCAGGCTATTGCACGCACAAACAACCGACTTATTCTTATCTTTATAGTATTATAAAAAGATCTAATCTACTGTGTGTCATTGTCCCTTTTTATTTATTTAAATCCACGTTTTTTATTTATTTATTTATTTTTTCCCGTGCAGTTGCAGCCTTCAGCTAATGTATGTAAGCCCCCTCCCGAGGAACAGAGGAGTGGGTGCCAGTCAGACAGTAGAGCATATGGATGCTTTTGGATCGCCCTTATGCACTGGATTGGGACACAGATTGCTGCATACAGCACCTTGTGAGCAGCATCACAAATCAGCCAGCTGAGTAGTGAGTGTTGGAGTGGAGGGAAAGATGGAAGATGGAGAAAACACGAGGGGGGAAGGCAGAGGGGAAAAGGGGAGGGGGATCCTTTCAGTGGAAAAGATAGAAAGAGTGGAGAGAGGGAAAGGAGGAGGGGATTGAGAGGAACAGAGGTGGGGGTAGTCACAGAGAATGAGTGAGTGAGTCTGTGTGTGTGTGTGTATGTGGCTGTGCATGTGTGTGTGTGTGTGTGGGAGAACAACTAGTGCTGCAGTGGAAACAGTGCGAAGAGGACTGCAGTTTCTGGTGCTGATGCGGTCGAGGAACGGTATTAAGGCATTGTAAATTAACCCTAAGTGCCTCTTTGGTGAATGGGTTAGGCTGTTGTGGAGAACAGGATTACGGAAATACGGTAGTGCTGGTAAGAGTGGATTTCAACTGTTAACATCATTGTTTAAACACTTCCATGGGAGAATATTAAATAGAGTTGTATGGATTGGAGTATGGTTTTTGGTGCTTTCATTGATCTTTATGCTGTATTTGACTTTCCATCTCCTTTTTGTTGCTCATACCATAATGTTCGTGTTACTTCTTGGTGCATGTGGTCCAAACTTCACTCAAAGCTAATTCATTAGCTTTACAATAGAGCTGTTCCTCTGCGTCCTGATCTGCCCCAAGATCTACCCGTAGACTTCATGCAATTTCTGTGCAATTTGCAATGACTGTTGTGTAAATTTTTAAACGGTGATGTGTAGCGTTGGATCTGTATTATTCTCATTGATCATGCCTCATTTAGCTTGCCTGATGGGTGTTGTACCTCTTTCCTGGAGAGTGTCCAGCACGCTGCCCTGCTGACAGATGCTCTGCTTCCCCCCGTAGCTTCCCCAGCATCTTTCACAAATCTCCCCGAACAGCCAAGTGAATCCAAATAACAGCATTCTACACTAAAACACCTCACCTCTGCTGTACTGTACTGGGGAGGTAGAAAAACAGATACAAGCTGTGGTGCTTCTAATCTTTTCAATCAGAGCATTCAGACATAGAAAGAGGCTGACACTTGTGCTGAGGGGCATCGTGGAGGGGTGGGGATTTTTAGAAAGTGCTGCAGGATGCTTTTTTTTGCTGT
Organism: Maxillicosta whitleyi; assembly: GCA_029822895.1. NCBI lineage: Eukaryota > Metazoa > Chordata > Actinopteri > Perciformes > Neosebastidae > Maxillicosta > Maxillicosta whitleyi. The sequence goes on from JAPSES010000236.1 coordinate 882,304, forward strand.
CTCTCATGGGACGTACAGCACAGGCAGCACCGAGGTGACAGTACCAAGGACAAAACCTATCTTGGGCTGCTCGTACCTTTCACTGGCTGATGCTGACTCTTGCAGTTCTACATCAGGACCATCATTAGCACAACAGAGGTTTCATTGAATCAAAGTAAAGTCTATTTCATTTCAGCCAAATCGCTATAAATAGCAAAGCTAGTTTGGAGTTTGAAAATGTTATCAAGAGCCTAATGTTTTTACCCCTTTTTCAACCTCTGCAGTTTTGAAACCAACACATTTTTATCTTCAGATTAGCACAAAGAGAATTTTTAATTTCCTTTGTCCTCCCAGGACTCTGTGTCCTGGAGTAACATCTCAAAATACAAACCAGGGTTATCCTATCCTCCAGAGTCTCAAGTGTTGTAATTATTTGAGACAGTCAATGGCTTGTATTTGAGTGGTCACATGTTCACTCAGGTTTCAAAAGCATAGTAAACAAACCCAGTGTGGTGGATGTGCAGGTTCATATACAGCTTGGTGAACACCATACCTCCGTATACGCTGACTTTCAGAGTGTAGAAGTCTATTTGATACTGAGCATGCTCTGAAGATTTTTTTTGTCAGGCTCTAAAACATTGAGGCAGGCTCATTAAGTCTGTACCTCAGGCTGCCGCTCCCAGTAGCTCTCACACTGAGAAATACTTTCTGAGCCTCTCATACATAACCAGAAAAATGAGAGGATGCTTTGAAGTTCACCAATCTAATTTTTTTTTTCTGTTGGCTCCCTCTAAGAAGGCAGCTGGTGACCGAATACCAGGGCCGATCGAAAAAGAAAAGAAAGAAAGAAATGCTTTAACTGTCCAGTCGGTGTCCCATCGGAGAGTGTTTGGCCCGAGTGGGTGTGCCCCCTTACACCCAGTCGCCCATGCTTTCTTATTTTCACATTGTTAATTTGAGATATCCCTTCTGTGCTTATATTTCCATGTATTGTCGTCGTATTGGACTGTAATGAGTCAGTGATTTTCCCTCTGACACATTGGCACAGCAAACATTGTGAATGCTCAGCTGCTGTCAGCTTCTCACTCCAGGTGAGAGAGCCGAGCCTGCCCAGTTGCAGCCTCGGCCCACGTGACGCTGTGTTGCTGGCAGACCATGGCAGAGAGTGGCAGTGTTAAACGTTCAGACACTGCCACCGGTCACAGCTTCCTGTCGTGCTGACGGGGCATTTTCACCACGCTTTATTTTTTAAAGGGGGGGGGGGGGTCAGTTTTTGTTGTTGACTTCAACATTTGATTTCCTCTTCTTCAACCTTGTCTTCGTGGGGATTTGGAATTGACAGAGCATACTGCAGTCTAGTTCCTGTACAGAATCTGTAATATGGTTTCTATTATATTTCATCATACTAGAAAGACTAGAGTTATGTGGGCAAACAAGTTATTTTAATATATGAAATGATGTGCTGTGCAACTCGAAACAGTGTTAATATTTCATGTTTGAATATAAATTTCTTGAATAATAATAATTTTGTTCTCTCTGTGTTTGCGTGGGTTCTCTATGGGTACTCCGGCTTCCTCCCACCATCCAAAGACATGCATTGATGGTTCACTGTTTAATCTCAATTACCCATAGGTGTGAATGTGAGAGTGATTGTCTCTGTGTCAGTGATAAACTGGTGGTTTGTCCAGGGTGTACCCCACTTTTGCCTGAAAGTACCTGGGAAAGGCTCCAGTGACCCTAGTGAGGATGAAGCGGGTTCAGATGATGAATGAATGAATAATATAATAATTATATATATATATATATATATATATATAATTTAGTGGTTTCATTAAAAAGATTGAACTGAATATTAGTAGGCTATTTGGAGCTCAATTCCAACCAAATTAAAAAGTATTATGTTGAAAATGTATCCAGTTGCCCTTAAAAGGGTAACTGTATGGTAAAGGTATGTTCTATTGATATTCTAAACTCAACATGACAGGGGGGGAAGTCCTGTACCCAAACCCACTCACAACTACCAAAACCATCAACAAATCAACACATAGCCATAGTAAAACTACAGACCACCTCTGTTTTCTGTACAGTTCGTGTTGTCAGTAGTTGATCGGTTTGGAATCGTATGAACAAGGTTCGAACTGTCCCACTTTAATCTGAGTTCTTAATAAATAATCAGTGAATTTACCAAAGATAATGACATGGCATACTAACTTTATACCTTTAGAAGTCTCAGAATCAAACAGAAGCAGCCTCTTTACCATGGAACTCCATTCTTTCCATTTAAATCTGTGTCCAGTGGTGAAAACAACAGCACTGCTAGCGTTTGTCACTTTGTCACTTTCTATGACTCAGAAAGTTGTTTCCTAGCAGTCCTCGTCCCATCTGGTCACTTTCTGACTATTTTTGTCAAAGGCCCTGTGGTGCTAGTTTTCCTCATCAGAACAGCAGAATGACTCACTACTCCCTCTAGTGGTCACTTAAATCCCCCGTCCACCAGTGTGAATAGATTCAGTTCATACTTCTAGTGCAGTGATACTCGAAGTGTGGTGGTCCACACGCATCCCCAAGAGGCCCGGGAGAGTCATAAAAAAGCCAAATTTATATCAGTATTTCTCCAATCACCCTCATCTGACTTCCAAAGCAAAGTTACAAATACAGATAATTTAATCAAATGTAGCCTAAATAAACCTAAGAGTAGACTTTAATTGAATTTGTCTATGTATGCGTCAGCATCTCTGTTTAGTTAGGTTACCTTGGTCTCCTTTTGTCATATCAAAGACCTCTCATGACTTATGAATTGTGGTGGAAATAAAGTAGAATAGGTAACTAATCAGAAAAGAAGAGTGAAACGAAACAAAGAGTGACTTGAACAGTTCTAAAATACAACAATGGATCGGTGACTGAAGAGAAAAGCTGGAGAAATGACAACCAATGTTAACAACAAGGTGCAAAGACATTCTGTTAGCATCTAGCTGTTAGCATTTGTAATATACAAAATATGATAATATTGTAATATGGGCTGTTTAGAAAACGTCTTATTAGGGTAGGAGTGGGAAACTGGGTGGCTGGTTAGGTGGTCTGTGAATTTCTGTTTTTATAATAAAGTGGTCCTTGGTGTGAAAAAGTTTGAGAACCCCGGTCTAGAATCTAATATATCAACACATTGGTCATAACTTCATAGCTCTTTACTCTCAACACTCTGATAATTCATAAGTTATTCATTGTAGCAAGGTCATTTTAATATTTTAAAATAGTACTATATATAGCCCCTTTAAACCACTATTTCTGGTTAAAGACAGAGTGAAGTTGAAGAAACCAGAAGAATAATTATATCTTTAAACTTCTATGCACTGCCAGAATTTAACAAACAACTCGCCAAACAACAACAACAACAAAAAAAAAATAAATCCCAAATCTGAGATAACAAGCTGGTGTTTTGCCAGTAAACAAGGCAACATGCTGGCCTCGCTCTCCTCCTCCTCCTCCTCCTCCTCCTCCTCCTCCTTTCCTGCCCTATGACACATACATGAGGAATAGTTACTGAATATTTATTAAACATTTCTCAGATGGACATTGAGGGAAAACATGTTGCAGTAATAGTCATGATCATTTTATCTTCCAGCCCTCATTTGATCCTTACGGACAGTTCATGTCTGTGTTTACTCCCCTGTTCTTGCTTTGCAGAAACAGCCCAAGTATTTGTCAGAGAAACCTGGAAATGACTTTCAAGACCTGAATTTAAATGTGACAACTCATTGTTCAGGTCCACATAGGTATATATCCCTGACATTTTCTACATATTTCCCTTCTGCAACAGGAATGTGAGTAGATGCGGGCTGTCTTCAGTGCTGCAGGAGCCTTCTCCTCTTTCACATTTCACATTTTCCCCTCACAGCCTTACATGCAGATTGGGTCACTATCTTGGTGACAGAATGATTAATCAACCTATCAGGGGACGGGGAAAGAGGTTGTGCTGAGGGGGAGAGGGAGGATGTATGGCAACTAGCTGTAAATGATCCCTGCAGCTCCTCGTTCAGCATTCAAACCCCAGCGCCTCCCACTTGTTTTTCAAGGATCCCTCCTGATAATAGCTGAGTCACATTCGGCTGCAGGTGAAAATGAGCATTGTTTTATCTTCACATGCAGGTCTGTAAATCAGCTTCAACTGGACCGCCCTTTGGGTCAGCATACAATGAGATATACAAGGGAGGGGCTGTTCTCTGGTTCGGAGGCATCATCAACATCCTTATCTCTGTTGCTGGTCTCAGATCAACAGTGGCACTCACAGGATGCACTGATACACTTACACTTTGTTGACAAAAGGTGTAATTGCGATGTTGACATCTTTGACTGATGGTTGCACCATTCACAGTCTTTTTTTTTTTTTCCTGCGGATGCTTTTCTTGTGTAAATTTGCATTGGGAGCGTTTGTGCCGCCCCAAGGCCAAACACAGGGGTTTGATACCTCGATTAATGTCCCGTCTGGGACAGTTGCATAACAGTTCTGCTGAATGTGTTGCAGATCAGCTGCTGAGTGAAAGTGTAAATGTCATGCTGTTGTTTGTTAGTACAGAGATGACGTTGCAGGAAGTTGCTCACCACTGTGCATGGTAGGGAATATTTGCACTTTATGAACACTCATGTTACATTTCCCTGTATTGGGAATTGCATTGCCTTGTTAGTTAATTTGAATTGTTCAGTCACAGCTAAGTCAAATTAGATCACCCTAACAGCTGCTTGGCACACTGTCATTCCCACTGAAGCAGAAGACTCGAAGGCTTTTGGTCCAGAGTTCCAGAATCTGGCTCCAGCACATGTTTTTGCGCTGTGTGTTATGTTTTTTTTTTTTTTTAGATCTGCCAGGGTTTTTGTCACTCTCTTGGCTTTCTACCATAAAATAACAAAACGGGGACTGTTAAACAGCTGCAGTAGGCTGCCTTGCAGAAATTCTTCATGCAGTCATACTTATAGTGATGCAGTATATTTAGAATTTATCTGTCTGTGCGCGATAGCTTACGTCTGCTAAGCTGCAGGACTGAACACCAACTTCATATGCATGTGTTATGAAGGGGATAAGCAGGGATTTCTTGTATAGAAAACCAGCAATAACATACCAAAGTAATATATCAGTTGTACCACTCAGTTACAGTGAATTTCCTTTAAAATCCTAAATAATCATAGTAATAATAATTGCTTTGATATTATCATCATTTGTGTTTTGTGCTTAAGTCGAATATATTTTAGGTTTTAGCTCAGGTGACATTCCTTACACTGTCTCATCCATCAGTGGTAAATAACAAGGAAAGCAGCCATCAGTATCCCCCCTGTAATCCTATTAAAACTTGGCCAAAATGAAACCATTATGACTGTGGGAGCCCTGAGTCCATTTCAGCAGGAGTGAATTACCATAGAGTAGCAAGAGTTCAGGAACAAAGCTGCACATTATCTCTAATTGAAACTCCACCATCGCAGCTCAGCCTCCTGACTACAGTAATGCTCCGTCTGATGGATCTAATAAAATACTATGTCCCTTGCTCACTAAAATGCTCCAGTACACAATTTGAGCTGAAATCGAGTCCAGAAAGATCATAGGTCATCTGTGACTCAGTGGTAATCGGACCAATATTCTTTGTGTGCGTGTGTGTGTGTGTTTCTTCAAGTGTGTTTATCATAAATTGGAGATGTATGTCTATGAACAATTACCCTGTAAATGAAAGTCTCGTTATCTTATGCTACTTGGCTTATACCTAAAATAACTCTGAAGGGATTTGGATGAAATAGTCACTTTGCATGAAATGTTCAGACACAAAATCAAAGCACACACACACACACACACACACACACACACACACACACACACACACACACACACACACACACACACACACACACACATCTCGCCAGAAGATAATCTACCCAGCTGGCCTGCATCTGAGTTTATCAAATTAAGAGTCTTTCTACCATGTGAAGCTTTGAAAGTTGCTAACTTTTGGTACATTTTTAAATTGTGCAGACCATCTTACCGTAGAAATCACATTAGCAAGATTTAGAGGAGATGAAGCTGCAGAGGGTGGGAGTTCGTACAGCTGGAGGCCAAGCACTCTGCCCACCCACACATAACCCGTAATGTCACAGATGGCGGGGGCCTCAGTGGGGGCCGAATGATCTCACTGGGGTCGTATAACTCAGACTGAATCTCGGAAGACCCTTGTTGTCTGGTGGCCTATGATGACCAAAAAGCCATTCCTGTTGTTTACCCTTCTCTCACTCAGTACGACAACCTTTTCACAATGACTCATAACTCAATACTTCATTTGCCGCCCCACTGCTCCTGACTGTGGCCCCAAGCCACAGTCACATGACCCCACGACCAGGTTTCTCTTTGTGTATTTATTTATTTACTTATATACTTACTTGCTATTTTATTCGGCAGGGTCGAGTCAGCAATATTAACCCTTTAAGGACTATCATTATGACACTTTTTTTTTTTAATAAAAGTGTCAATATCTGGCCATTAATTACCAATATTATACATAATGAATGCTTAATGAACATCTGTATTGAACAACATCAGATGTAAATATGCTGTAGTATAACAAAAAAATGCTAATATGCGTCTGTTATGTTCCTTGATTGGTGACAAAATCATATAAATACAACAATAAAAGTACAAGTTAAAAATGAACACAGGACTGGTTTGCTTTTAGCTGCTGTATGAACTTGACTTTTGGAGGCATCATATGTGGAGCATTCGCTTCACAGAAATTGTATTTTGTCCAAAAGTGGTCATTCTACATAGGACTCAGACATGGAGGAGGGGTGAATCCATGTAGCACCTTGTAAATAAAGCATATATTTAAAAAAATGACTAACTAAATAAAATAAATTCTGTAAAGTCAGCAGAATAGACTGAAGTAAAATGTTGTAGTAATCAAACGAAAATGGACTTTTCAGGATATTCTATTATTTTGATGATATTTACACCTGTTAGGGACCGAATTGTGAAACATATTCTATGTGTGAGAGCCTCATCAAGTGCAAAAACATTCTAGCAGCAGCGAGTGCTACAAATCTGTTCAAAAGTTACATTTCACTGTATTTCATTCCCCTTTTGACATGGCTCTTGAAATGTAATGTTCAATCCAATGTCACGCCAAGATGCTTAAAGTCATTTATTACAGCCTGTGAATGAAATGAGTTCTTACTTTCTTCAGTTATTTGTGTAAATGTGTATATTAAACTGGCAGCTCTCACACACACAGAAACAGTGGCCAGTGGTAGACAGATGTGTGAACTGGTACTGTGGCACATCGGCAGGGCCTGAGGAAAACAAAGGACTTGACCGTCTGGCTGTTATTGTTAATTAATTGCTGTTCAGGGTACTTGTTGTTGTGTAATGAAACAGCTGCATGACTTTAGTTAACTCTCCTTAGGTTATTTTCCCTCAGATCTGACCCGGGTGCTAATAAGGCCCTAAACGACACAGTCCTGGCACATGGACTCGACTTATCTTCAGGCAGTGTTTCCCTGTCGCTCAGAACCATGTCACGCTGTGCAGTTCATAGGTCATGTGACGTCAGATGAAGCTGCAGAGTCTCTTACTTGAGTGTTTCTTCACCACAGCGAGGAGATCCAGTTGTTATCATTAGAGTTTGACAGGTGCTGGGTAATTAAGGATGAGCACTTAGCCTCTAGGCTTATTTGAGTGTTTATAAGTGACTCATATTTCTCTCTAATGATGATGAAGACAACATGTGATGCGATAATCCATTAGTGTGCTTGAGTATTTTTCAGATTTCCTCTGCTAATCGTATTTATAGTTAGCCCTGTTTTATATTAGATAGAACATAAGCACTGCAGTGCAAGATAAAAGAACTCACGTCAAAGCACAATTATGCAAAGATACACAATAATCTCATTGCTTATTTTATTTCATTAATTAACCCATAAAGACCCAAACAGCCACCGTCGACCAAAACTGTCCACAGATCTAAACTGTTTAATACCTGTTGATCTCTCAGGTATAACTAAATGTGGGGATGAGGGGTGTGGGGGGAGGGGATGTTCACATGG
>JAPSES010000236.1:891115-903605 GCA_029822895.1 Maxillicosta whitleyi
ATATAATAAGCCTAAACTTTAATCTGAGCTTTAATGAACATCTACATGATCAGTGAATTAAATAGGGGAAAATACCAAATTTTTACTGTAAAACCACTAAAATACAGATGATAATATTATAATAAATTGTGAAAAATCACTCTAGCAAAGTTATATATAGAGAAAAATCTGTTTTTTAACTGCCACATAAGTAGTGCTGGGTCTTTATGGTTTAAGATTAAAATATAAAGACACTGGTTTTGACTGGGTGATTTTTTTCTTATTTTGAATTTGTAAAACATTAAGAATCTTGGATTCTATTAGGATAATAGGTGGTAGTATTTTAGAGTAGTAGAGTATTTTCTTGATCAAAACTTAGAGTCATTTGCCTTTAAGCTCACAGTTAAAAGAAGGTACATTCTAAAATGTATGCTCAGGCTTTATTTACCACAGTTCATTTTCAGACAAACTGTAGTGGAAGTAGATGTGGTTTCTATGTATGGATTGTTTTGTGCATCAAAGATTAAAAAAAAAAAAAAGTACTTGATCTCCGTCCAACTCTGAGCAGTGTGTTTAGTGATAAGGGCCAGATCATCCCCATAGCTGCGCTGCTCTGGGCTGTGGAGCAGAGCCATTTTGTTTTAACTTATACTGGTGACTCAACATTGACGACATGCGACACAGGTCGGGAAACAGAGTTCAACACTCCCACAGATTGCAGTTAAGGGACATTTTGTGTCTGCATATTGGATGAGAGTGCTATTTTTAACTGTAACTCATCCAGGTTAGGTTTAACAAACATGACTGCTCTACTGTTTTTTTTTTTTTTAGGGGGGGCTGTGTGCTGCACCACGCCTGCAGTTACTCATTCACACCTGGATGCTACATAGACTGAACAGTTGGCATCTCAGTGGCTCAGCTGGGGGTTAAGAGCTGGTGCTGAAGGGCATTTTCAGTGGCAGCAACAATGAGGGGCTAAATGTTGCTTTTACTGTATTGTATTTCTTTATGAGATTTAACCCGTGATGTTTGCAGGCAGTCACAATAAGCTGAATGACCATAATTAAGTCATATTGACCCAGTAAAAGGGCTGCTATAGGGAGCAAAAAACATCTGTTGTCTCTAAAGAACACAGTCTGAGGAGTCGGATTGCATTATTTAAAAACAAAATAATATAGGTGCTTCTATAAAACTGGGTTCATTTTGGTATCTGGCAGTCTCATTCCAAGTTTTGTGTGTAACCCATCGTGTCCACTTGCGTTACATGCAGAACCTGCCAAGTTAAATGCATACAAATCACAAATGACTTTGCTACTGTCATTTTTGTGAAACACTCTGCCTTGCATAATTCGTTCAATTCCCAAAATGTACCTGTCAGAGAATAAAAAGACCTTCAAATAGTGAGTATTTATTTTAAAATAGACCCAAAGTGCTTCCAAATTTGCTTCATAACATCAATCTACATCTGGTTTGAATTATTAGCCCCCATGTCCTGTTTTTGGGGACCAGTTTAGTTTATAAGGTCAACTTGTTGGGGGTGAGGGCTAAGAGCTGGCTGTGGTGCAGGACAAATGTCAGTCATAAAACAATAGCGTAATCCTGTGTCCTCTCTCGCTGTCCTCTCTGTTCGTGATCACCATCTCCCCTCAGGGTGAAAGAGATAAAATGCTTGAGCACATATCATGAATGTTAATTTAACCAACCTAACCAACCTGGCCTCATGTGAGGGACAAATAGGATGAAATGCACATAAATTTTAGATGTAATTGGATGCTTTTAACATAGCAGGAGTAGCCACACAGCCTCAACTGATAGCGGAAAGTGAATCTACATCATTAGTATCAATAGCTCACAACAATATTTGCGGTTACGTTCTCTTCCCAGTTTATCGAATGAAATGCTGGTCATATGTAACATCATCCTACATACAAGTTATTTTAGACACATATGTATGATGCATAAACTCAGCACATATGAATTATATAAGCTTATCTTTCCTGCTGTCAGTACAGATTTGAATAATTTTCACGTGGTGATAAATAGAGGCAGAATCTCTGGCACCAGCTTGGAGAGTTGGCACTTGAGAAATGGGAATTTCCTTTTTTTGCCTGTATCACCATGACTTTAATAAAATCAGCAACAAAAGTCTCCTCTTGTTATGCTTGTCATCACTCTCTCTCTGCTTTTTGAATGGAGGTCTGGTCTAATCACTCATCGCTCTGTCGGCAGGCTGCTTTCAGCTGCACTTGTCACACTGCGATTTCTGGAACCGATAAGAGGTCTGATTGAACATTTCTTTTTTTTTTTTGCCCTGTGGAAACACAATTGGAGAATGAGTCGTAGTTGTTTTCTGTAGGTCAGGCACTGCTGGTTTGAGTTCAGGGCAGCAGACAAAATAAAACTGTGATAAATTGAGGATTGATGGTTATTTCTTATAAATATTGTCTACAACGGATCTGGAGATCTGTGTCTGATGACCTCACAACCCTATGCGATATGTCGGAATAACTCAAAAATGGCAGTGTGGTGTAGCCTGCAATAATCATCATCAGTCATTTTGTACAAATAAATTCTTGTGCACTTTCAGCAGAAATGGATTAAATGTTAGTAAAGCAAATCTTGACTGGATCATATAAAAACTGTATCAGTTTTTCATAACTGCTGTGAATGTGTCTTTTTTTTTTCTCTGTATACACAATTAAGATTATGCTGTAATATTAAACTAAACACACATAACATATATAGTCACGGAAAAAATTGTTAGACCATCAAAAATCATCAAAAAAAATGGTTATGCAATGAAGTACTAACTCTTGTGTGTATCATTTGACTAAAACACAGCACTGTTTTTTATCAGTTCAATGGCATAGATATTAATGTAAGTACTTGAGTGGTTTTAATTATCAAGAAAACATGGAAAATGGCTAGTTATCAGCTCTGAAATTAAACTATTATAAGCTATTTTTGTTGTTATCATTATATTTATCCAAGCAAATGTACCTTTAGTTGTACCAGGCATTAAAATGACCAAAAAAAATGAAGGAAACAAGGGGTGGTCTAATGATATCTTCTGTATATTGGGTATGTGGTGGATGCTCTGTATTTGCCCTCTAGTTTTTTTAGACCTGGTCTTGTTGATAGACCCAGGTTTGATTTAACACATCATGTTTTCATTTGTGGCTTAAGACCATTACAGATGTAAACCAATATCTCCAACTTTCATCAGGGCTTTTTTTTTTTCTTTTATGTCCACGGACCTGAGGCAATATCACTGCTAAACTCATTTCAGTGATAAATGCAGTAATTAAGATTACTTGCACAGATTCAGACCTCTGAAGACATGCTTGTGCAAGTGGATTAGAGAAATTCCAAACCGCTGGAAAATGTGGATTTTATAGTTAATAGAAGTTGTTTTTGTCCTTTGAGATCTTTGAGAGAACTTGGATGACTAATGATTGATGACTGTGTACTTTGTGATTAATGGAGATGTGGATTTAGGATCAGCTCTGTTAAAGTGTAATGCACCAAACCTTTTCTTTTCATTCAATCAATCAGGCTTAACAAACCATACAATGTCGTGTTTTGGGCCTAAACTACAGTATAAATGTTTTTTTTTCTTATTGTTTTCTTATAACAACAACACATATTATTATAAACTTGAGATTCTATTTAAATAGAAGTCTTATTACATGTATTAGAAAGTGTTTTTGCCAAATTGGCACAATAAACCTGCATACTATGTGTCATCTTCTCCTAAAATATTCAACAGTGTGTTATTTAACTTGTCGCTGCCAATATCTGCCTGTGAATATCTTAGTTCTTTGGCACAATAGTGGAGAATAATGTGCACGTGGTGAACAAATCATTGATGTTTGGCTACTTCAGTTTTAATCATCAGCTTCATTCAAGTAGAATAGAATAGAATAGAAAAGCTTTATTTTCGCTGTACAGGTACAACAAAATTAGAAGTGCAGTTGTCTTTAGGTGCCATAAAAGTATAAATAATGTATATGAAAGAGTGTAAAAACTGAAAATATAGAACAAAAACCCAGATAGCATAAATATCTAGAATAGAAAAGTGTCACTGGAAGTATAAAAGATACATATACTCTTAGACAACATTCAGCATATCCACACATATATTAATGTCATGCAGTGTTCAGTGCAATTACTGGTCTGTGTTAATGAGAATGATTGATGGTGTTTTGCAGGGACCGTGTGTGCAGCCTAAATGACGAAGTTTAACCCGCTGAAACGGCATACAACACCCATGGTCGCTGCTAAGCCAACAGGGGCTAATGCCTTGACTGTGACTCCAGCCCCCGTCGCATTAGTCTCCGCAGACAACTCCACCGAGCCAGTCAACAAGAACGATGCCTTTGACGAGATCAAAAACAAGTTCTTGAATGAAATCGACAAGATCCCACGTGAGTACCCAAACTTGTTCCTGATCAACTGACATTTATTAACGTGACTTTAAGCAATGATTTTGGAATTAGATTTTCTCTGTGACTGCAGGCGTTGGCAGCCTCATAATGTCCTCAGTATTGATCACCAGCTGCCCTTCTTAATGGCAGAGAAATCTAATTTTCACCCAATCTAATTGCTAACCTAGCACCTCTTACTAAATATATTTGGCCCAGGACATGACATAAGTAGGCCTAATCATTGGTTGGTCAAATGTCAAGTATTTGCTTCTTCCTTCTGTCGGTGTTTATGTGCCGTCTAATCATTGGTCCATATGTTCTCCTCAGTGCCGTCCTGGGCCATCATTGCCATTGCTGTGGTCGCTGCTTTACTCATTTTAACATGCTGCTTCTGCATCATCAAGAAATGCTGTTGCAAGAAGAAGAAGAACAAGAAGGGCAAGAAGGGGAAGGGTGACATGGGAATGAAGAACCTGAAAGGGGGAGAGGTATGTTTGATCACAGGAAGTAGCGTCATAACCAAGGGAACACCTACGCTTTATCTGAAGCCAGCTTTAACCTCTATAAGTGCCTGTTATGTAACAGCTGTGATATAGATTTGCACCAAAATAGAATGTAAACATAGTCTATATTTTTAATTCAGCAAAAGTAAGATAACACGTCATAATTTGGACCTGCAGTGTTTAATTTAATTTTACATTGTTTCTAATGCAGTCAGCGTGTTCTCCACAGGTTTTATACATTCCCATGATTTGTTGATTTGTTTTCTCTTTCTTTTTTTTTTTTTTTTTTTTGTTATTTAATGTATTTGTCATGACTGTTATTGTTGCTCTATCTCTCACTTGTGCTTTGGGATTTGGGTGGAAAATGACATGACTTATCTATTCAGCCAAACCATTGTTTTCACAGCCATTAAAGGGTAATTATGTAAATTAGTAGCTAGCACAATGCTGTTGTTATGGGCCTATAATTATTATTTCTTTATGCTCGTGATTGATGGTTTGATAAAGTACATTCAGGACCATAAAAATACATCTAAAAGTGGTTATTTTAAACCACAACGGCCCTGCTCCAGACGATATGATTGTGCTAATGAGGAGGCTTTTCTATGTGTCATTTTCCTCGCTCCCTAAAGTGTAGCTGACTGCATTTGCTGTGATTACCCTTTTTTGGTGTCTGCTGTGAGTTCAATCTCTTCCTTTGTCTCTGCTCTCCTCCTTCCTGCTTTGTGTCTTATGTGTGCTCCGTGTATCTTGACTGTGGTGGACTTCTCTGCCTACGGTAGGTCTGATAGCACGCGGCGCCCCTCTCTGGCCGCTCTGAGTAAGCACAGACCAGGGCAGGGGGGGGAGCGGCTGGGGTGGGCTGGGCTTGGAGGGTTGGATGGTTTGCAGTAATGATGACAATGAGTGCTATGGCTTCCTTAGTTTTTTGCAAGCTTAGGTGCTGCGGGTGCTTGAGGAATCTATGGGAGCGATTAAGCTGCTTCGCAAATCCACTGAACTGATATGCCGCACCAACTGCTATGTCTTGAATACCCAGAGATTGCAATTTTGGCAAAAAAAACAAACAAAAACAAACAAAACCCAACAGAATAGAGACCTGTACAAATGCAGATGTCTATGGTTTGAAATGAACATGAAACTCATCCTATGGTTGAGCCTTTGAATGATGAGTGCACTCAGCAACTCACTAGATATCACTAACATGCATGTGCAAGGGGTAAGCTGGGTATTTGTCAAATATTAGCTGAAACTTGACCTAACTCAGAGCTTTGAGCATGTTTCCACCACAATAGGCTTCCATTACGCAACACAACTTAAAACTGATGCATCAATTCCCCTCCAGGGATAAGTTTAAGTTCATAAGTCCTGTAGATAAAGATGCTTGTATCTCTTGACAAAGACCAGCATATGCCCTTGCAGTAGGTACCATTGAATGGCCACAACTTGACTTGAGAGTAACTTTCCTGGATGACCCATGCTGCTGACATACTAGGTGACAGTCATTGACGCCCTCTATCCCTGAAGCACTTGGCTCTCACTGAGGAGAAATGGTGGGCCAGAATGTTTGCCCATACATGTCATCAAATGCAGCTGATTGGCACAGACCAGATTTCAGTCTAATATTTTCTGGTAAAACCCACATATCATTAAAAAAAAAAAAAAATCTAATTGTTAATCTTGCAGTTCAGCACATGACGTTGACCAGTGGGCATACATCCTGACATACCATGTCTTTATCTTTGAGTTCCCACCAGAAATAAAAAAAAAAAAAAAAAAAGAAATACTATTACTCAGTCTAGCATGATGCCTTCATGGATGCGAACATTTCACTTAGAACACATTCAGAATTTTTGGTCCCCGACAAAAATTTGTCTCCAAGGTTTTAAACATGACGCATACATTTTATCTATTTCCAGATCTTATAAGGTAATTCATTTACATTTGTCATCAGAAAGAAATGTCTTTTTTTATTTATTTATTTATTTTTATTCTGCATTGTGTGGCCTGGCATGCTTGAATGAAAAGCATTTTTATCACAACAAAGATAGAGAATGCCACAAATAAGGAAAATGGTGTCAGTATGTGTGGTGTGTGAAAGAGAGAGAGAGACAATGACAGGGGTGAGTTTACCAGCATGCATGAGAGCCTGCATGTAAGCAAATGCGTGGGTTGATGTGTATGGGAGCATACTGTATGTAGTGTGAGAGAAAGTGTGTGTATTATCTATGTGTGTGTGTGTGTGTGTGTGTGTATGCCCTGTTCCTTTTCCAGCTCATCAGTGAGTAGCTGGAGCCTCCAGTCTTACGAAGACATCAATGTTTTTTCAAGAAGACAGCCATAGGAAAGTAGGCCATACTAAAATATTATCCAGTTTCATACATAAATCAAAGTTTACTTTAATATTCACAACAGAGTGAATCGCTCTCACTTGATGAGTCGTGACGACCTGTAAAGAGATGATGCACTGAGGTTTTACTGTGTGTGATGTAAAGTCAAGTCGGATGACAACACAGGACTTCATTTATCTTCTTTATCACATAATCTCAGGAGGAGTTGAGAACTGAATATAAGATAAAAAACTCTTAATAATTTACATTACAGTTTTAGCCATAAAATCTGTAAGAAACTGTAAACAGATGAGCTATTAAACATTTCAGTTAGGTATAATGGTCAGGCAGGAGGAGAAAAATCCGATCAGCACCAGCAGTGTAAACATTTTAATGAGGCTCTGAAGTATTAGAGGGACATAAACAGCAAACAGTAATATTTTATGGCCTGAAGTAAACCTATTTGTCAAACAGTGTCCACTATCAGCTGGCACAGCATGTGTTTTCAAAGATATTTCGCAGCAAGTTTCAGGAAGTTTGAGCATGTTGGAAAGAATGTGTCAGAAATCACTGCGTCAGTGGCTTGATCAAGTCACATCAATTTTTTACGGCCTTGTCCTTCTTGCAAGGACAGACTGTGTCATCAGACAGCTTGTATTGGAAATCTGGTACATGGTGTGCACAAAATAACAACAGCAGTTCACAGTATAGTGTACATTCATACAAAAGCATACAAAGCATACAAAAGAATTGTTCCACACAGTTAGTTAGTTTAATGTAGACTTCAGCTCATCTTTGCTGATACAGCTTTTCTCTGTGTGGGCCATGTCATCACGACTGAGGCTTTTTTTTTTTTTTTTTACCAATTTCATATGACTCATTTGTTATGAGTCATATACTGGATCTGCTTATGTAGCAATAGTTCAATCACTTTAAAAGTACTTTCCCCTTTATATGTTTATGTTTCTGCTATTTCCTACACCCCTGATCTTTTCACATTTGAAGGCAGAAGGCACATAAATGAATGACATCAGTCTAAAAACTCATTTCTAACAGTTTTCTCAGGTTGTAATAATAAGCGTGATCATACAAAATTTAAAAAGACAATTAAGGTTGTCTCTTTTTGCAGTATAATGCAGTATAAGGTGTTGTATTTCTGTGTACCGCCTTTATGCTGACTGTTTTTATACTGTTGTTACTCTTTCTCTCACCCTTCTCCCTCTTTCTCTCTCATTTGCTTTCTGCTCTTTACACAATAAAAGACTTCTATTAAAATGGCATTTCTACCACATATTGACATCCAAGAGAGATAGAGTGCCTCTGACTTAAGCACATTTCCACATACACGTAATACTCATTTAAAAAAAAAAAAAAAAGAAAACAGCAAATGGTGTCACCCAAGAAAGAGTGAAATCAAGTCAGGTTGCAACCGTGGTCATCGATGAACAGATTGCACTAGTAACACCCGGGTGAGCGGGTAAGTGGCAGGTAGGTGTTGTGACTAACCTGACTGCTGATGCCTGAGGCTTGGTGTTCAGCTCAGCCGCCACATGAAAACTGTCCTCTCACTCCATCTTCCACCGCCTGCCCCCCTTCTGTCTTTACAGAAACAACAGGATGATGATGATGAGGAGGATGATATTGAGCCTGGGCTGACTGGAGATGAAAAAGAAGAAGAAGTGAAGGAGAAAGAAAAGCTCGGGAAGCTTCAGTATTCCATTGATTATGACTTCCAGGAAAATAAGGCATGCATTTGAGAGTTTAATTGATATTGTCTTGTCAAAATTAACTTGTTGAAGTGTCTTTCAGTGCTTTTGCTTGTAACACATGTTGTTTAAACCCTTCACTCAGCTGTTTTTAATCACATTCCTTCTTTACAGCTGACTGTAGGAATCCTTCAAGCAGCTGACCTCCTGTCCATGGACAGTGGTGGCACCTCTGACCCCTACGTCAAAGTCTTCGTCCTGCCTGACAAGAAAAAGAAGTTTGACACAAAGGTTCACAAGAAAACGCTCAACCCAGTATTCAACGAGACCTTTACCTTCAAGGTAAATGGGAACATCTCCTATCCGCCCTTTTCCTATTACTTATTAAAACAACATTATTGTAGCTTGTTTGATGTGGACAGGCTCTGGTAAAAGGTGAACTTCCACTGCTTCCATTCTCTGTTTCAGTAACAGCTTTGCTTAGATTCTTTTTTTGCTAACACTTCTGGTCACTGGTGATAGAAAGCAGCAGACTTGCTGAAGGTGTCTGACAAGGGGAATGTGGCAGAGAATTGAATTAAAGGAGAGGGCCACCTCTGGTGCACTTAGCCTGCTGACACAGCTCTATAAAAACAATCCAAACAGCGTTTCTTTACCAAAGTCAGGCCATGCCTGCTGAAACAGCATATTATTTAGTCAGGCATTTTTTTTAGTTGAAAGGAGTGATATTTTGCTTTTTTCAAATTGAATTATGCATTTTAAAACATTTCCCTGGGAAAATGTAAAAACCGTAAAACTGTAAATGCTATATTTGGATCTGAATTCTTCATTAATTCGACTCCACAGGTTCATCTTCAAACCTAGTCATGAGTAATGACACCAGAAAGGTGGTTTTGAGCGCTGGCCCTTTAAATGCAAATGAATCACGTAACACCCCACCTCCTCCAGGTTGTTGACCGTGCTGCTCCCATTCAACCACTTGTATTCATTAATACAATCAACAACTGAATATTTTAGGTAATCGGCCCAAAGTTTGGACATATTTTCAGTCTGGACTACAACTGCTGCTGCTGCAATTATGTCGAACTCAGAGAAATGTTCACCGGAAGTCTTAACCTTATATATGCAAATGCCATGACATAAGTAGTTATAGACATAACAAATTAAGATGGAATTAAAACAGGTTGTAGAAATCCATTTGATTTTTGCCAAAATTAATATAAAGATAACCTGGACATGCACCTGGAGGGTTCAAATTCAAACTGAACTATTTGGGTGTAAATACTCAAATAAATGAACCAAACACTAATAAAAGTGGGATAGCTTAGTGATTTACACCACTGACTTTGGTGCGGAAGGTTGCCAGTTTGAATCCCAGGTGGGTCCTTGTTAAGGCCCTTTACACTATACATACCTATAGCTTGTAAGTCGCTATGGATAAAGGCGTCAGTCAAATGTAATGTTTAGCAAAATATGACCCCATTAAACCCACATCTAACTCTGTATACCATGATGAAGATATTATGTGCATATTTTGTTGAAACTTACAGAATGTGTTGAATCACTGTGTTACTGTGATGTCTAAACTGTGACTGGTTGATGTCCTCCAGATTCCATTTCAAGAGATGGGTGGGAAGACTTTGGTAATGTCCGTCTATGACTTTGATCGCTTCTCCAAACATGATGTCATTGGAGAGATTAAAATACCCATGAACACTCTTGATCTGGCAAAGCCAATTGAGGAGTGGAGAGACCTTGACAGTGCCGACCAAGAAGAGGTGAGATTCATGCAGAAAAATCCCACTGATGTGTTTACTGCAATGCTTCTGCTACGGAAAAATCATCATGACCTCTGTAGACTCTATGAATCGCCTCAATTTCCCCAGGGTGGGATAAATAAACTATTCTATTCTATTCTATCCTTCACCACCATGCAGCCTTTGAAGAAAAGCTGTCACCGTTACACCACGCCAGAATATGAAAAGTGATTTTAATCTGCCAAAGTGTCTCCCTGGAGCCACCTTAAGGAGAAATACTCTGTTCTGTTTATTATTATCATTACATTTGCAGTTCTAGATGTTTTATTTACTCTGAAAGGACTAACTAGATGTGCTTACAGTTCCAAATGTGCTATTATGAGTGTATGTTCTGCTGCTAAGAAATGGAAGGAGAAACAGTTGAATCGACATTTTGCTTCAAATGTAATTTAAAAGGCACAGTTTGTTTTTCTGCGTTTTATACATTATCATATAAAAGATACAAGTTCTGCATCAGATCTGCTTTAACTTTCTTTCCCCCTCCCACCCACCCCCACAGCCAGAAAAGCTGGGTGACATTTGCATCTCTCTTCGTTATGTCCCTACTGCTGGCAAGCTCACCATCTGCATTCTGGAGGCTAAGAACCTGAAGAAAATGGACGTGGGAGGACTGTCAGGTATATACATAGACCCCAGCTTTACATATAGAATTTCATCGCATCATCACAGTTCACAGTAATTCACTTGTCAGTTTTGGGCTAAATTGGATGCTCCTCCAGCTTCGTGTACAATCCAGATGCCTGCATGTGCTCTGTGGTGTATGAAGGATCGTGCCTGTGAGCTCAGCCATTAGGTCAGCCCCACTCTGCTCACGTGCTGACGCTGCAGTACTAACCATGCAGCAACGGCTCACTCCCTCTGACTTCAGCATTAGCCCCATCTGTTGGTGCACTTCTGCACTGCAACCCAAAGATGCATGTGTCAAGAATCTCCTTTGTCTGTTTTTTTTTTTCAGATCCCTATGTGAAAATCAACTTGCTGCAGAACGGGAAGAGGCTGAAGAAGAAGAAGACGACGGTGAAGAAGAACACTTTGAATCCTTATTACAACGAATCCTTCAGCTTTGAGATTCCACTGGAGCAGATGCAGGTGAGACAGAATAGAAGATACTTAAAATCCACAAACAAGTATTTACAGTCTTACATGTCTTTTATATATATATATAAGACATGAACTTGTTTATCAGGGGTAGAAATCATATAATAAGGAGGCAAAAGCAAATTTTGAGATGTGACACATGCTAAATATTCATCACTAATCCTGGAGACACAATTATACAGTTTTTCACACACTGCTGCATGATTCCATGTGAACACAAGCATAACATGTTTTAGTTGTAGGTTTCTTCAACACTGTGTTCATTAACCCTTTACAAACTGTTCATTTCTTAAACCTTCACAGTTTGGTCCGGGTCAAATTTGACCCAGACCAAGAATTCCCTCATAGTCAGGGACTATACAAAATGACTACAGATTTATTTAGAATGTCTAAATAGACTTTCCCACATTAATAAATATATATAATATATAAATATAATGGTTCAGAGAGCAGGAAGAGCATATTTTTTTTAAGTTTTACAACACTTGTCTTTGCAGAAAAACATCTACTGTCACACAGTATCATGTCCTGTTTTACATAACATATAAAAACATAAAAGTCTTTATGATTTATATATAAAATTGACTCAAACCAGCCACAGTGTCCAAAAATCTGTAGCACCTGTACAAA
>JAPSES010000236.1:941293-951651 GCA_029822895.1 Maxillicosta whitleyi
ATATCATACTAAACAAACTTTTAGAATGAACTATTAATACCCACGTGGGAGCTACCCGTGAATTTGTTAACAAACACGGTCTATATTTCATCTTAGACTGTGAGTGTGTCTGGTACTATACAGGGTGTATCAGAAAAAAGCAGACTCTTAGAAAAAACAACATGAAACCAAAATACATGTTGAAAATGTGGTTATATGTGTTTATTGACCATGTGACCATTGATCATGCTTCAGTGAACAACGCTAATTTGAATTGTGCAAAATAAGACTTCTGGGCATTAAAGTGTATGGGTAAATATGAAATCTATCACCATCATTGACAAGTTCCATTGGTCTTTTACTTGCATGCATAAAACAGGAAAAAAATAACATGTTAACCACCTACCACTGATATAAAGATATCACATTAATGCCAGGTTTGAGTCTATTATGCCAAATACAAAGGGTTAAAGGTATCAGTGAGGATTCTTTAAGGTTGTTTTGCACTGACACTGACCATTTTAAATGTTAAACACTTCAGTCAGCATATGTAATTCATTGCATCATGATGGTCCCCCTTGGTAATTTGACTTCTTAGAAACACACCAATAACCACCGGTACCTTTGGCCTCAAAACTGCATAATTCATGGGTGTGAATTTGTGCACATTCTGTTCATTGGCCTTCCTGTTCATCAGAATGTCCATGTGGCTTGGTAGAAGATGGTCAGGCCTCAGTACACACCCCAGCAGTGATTCTCAGCAGAACCTCTCAAGGACAACAGAGGCAGTTTTACTTTCATGATATTCGGTGACCATGAAAGCTCGCTGCTGGGTTAACTGCACAGATCTCATATGAAACCTTTAACCTCCGTGCACAAAAGACTTTAATTTGCACAGTTCAAATTAGCGTTGTTCACTGAAGCATGAAAATTGACCCAGGACACTGGTGTAAAAAAAGGGAGAATTACATGGTCAATATACACATATGACCAGGTTTTCCTCACATTTTGGTTTTATGTTGGACTTTTTTTTTTTTTTTTTGATACACCCTGTAGTTTCAGTATGCAAAGACTATTTCTGTTTACAAGTTAGAATTTGAGATAAAAGTAATGACCTAGATAAGAAAAAATAAAACACCAAAACAGTCATTAAAATCTACTGAAGAAAAACAGAAAATGTTTATTATAGCTTTGCATGTGAACACCTTTAAAAGTCTAGAGAGATTCTAGTCGTCGACAGAGGGATGGGTCAAATGTGCAACTGGTGTCTATTGAGGAAGTTGACAGACGTCAGCATCAGGTCAGAACAGTTTTATCAAGGGCAGCGGTGTTTAACATTTTCTTCCTCGAGGATCATACGGATGTAGATAAAATTAATTTCCATGTGTTGGGAAGTTAAACATGAAGCACATTGGGATTAATTACATTAAACTTAGTAATTGACTTGACAGATGGATTTACAGATATCCCAAGTTCCAAAAACTCATTAGAGGAAGACGGTCATCAAACCTAACCCTGTACCCCCACTAACCTCCACTCTTCCCAAAAACTGACCCCCCATATAGTGAAGTGGTAACTGCAGAGTGACCATCGCAGAGAAAGTAAATTGAAGCCCCGTCTACACTGAAAGCTTATTGGCTAGTTTTGCTTATTGAAACCAATCAACGCTTTCTCTGGGCAGCTCTCGCTCGAACAGACACATGTGCAGTCATGCACAGGTTCCACAAACACACAGTATCTCTCTCACTCGCACAGTGCAAAAAACCCCCCAAAAAACACCTCACATAGTCTAAAATCTTGCGGGCATCAGGGAGACTCCGAGAACTTGGGAGACTTGGAATGTCTGGATTTACATTGGGCTGTTCGCAGCTCAAAAGGCTAAAAAACTAGGACCTATTTTTAGAAAATGCTGAATCTGTAGGTGTGTGTGTGGGTGTGTGTGTGGGTGGGTGTGTAATGTCTAACTGTGGAACAAGCATAAAACATCAGAGAAACACATAGAGTACTTTAGTTGTGTATTCTTGGATTCTAGACTGTGGACGTATTCTGCCTAGAAATGAAATTGTAAGAGGATTTCAGGACAAGTTTAAGGTGTAGTCGGGCCAAAATATATCCTATCTTCTATTAACAGTGTACTGCTACTGAATGACAAAACATTGTAGAGGTTTTTGTTTTTATCTCAAGGAGGTTATGTGTTCACCCGTGTATGTTGTTTTGTTTGTTTCTTTGTTAGCAGGATTACGCAAAAACTACTGACCCGATTTCCATCAAATTTTTTGGAGGGGTAGAGTGTGGGACTGGGAAGAACCCATTAACTTTTGGGGGTGATCCGGAATAAATCCTGGATTCTGGATCACTTTGAAATTTTCGTTAACATTGGAGTCAATGGGACCAATCTGCACTCTACTGAGTGCCATTCTAATTTTTTTCTGTTTTGGGAAGGCACTTTATTTTTCTTGGTTGAAATGGTCTGAGGACTGTCTACTTTATGTGCTAGAGGCTGGGTGTTTCACCTGCTAATGAGTCACTAGCCCGTTGTCTCTAGTGTTGTAGATTATGGGTAGCATTAAGAAGGGCGGTGCTATGTGGCTCAGCTGGTTGGGAGCAGTGGCACCAAGCTGGATTCCCTAATGTCAGCGGTGGAGTGAAGCGCCCTAAATTACCCATCACGGACGATGCTCACCACCCTTTGCACAGCACAATCACCTGGCAGATGAGTTTGTTCAGTTTGTGGCGAGCAGACTGCAGCAGTCCTGCTGAACAGACAGGCTGAGGATGTGTTGTTACCCACACCATATGGCCGCTGAACTCATCCCAGAGATGCAGGGTGTAATTGAGTTTTATTTGACTGCATTTGTTGATATATTTATCTTTATTACTTTCTGTACATATCTGTGATGTGTTCATTTCATCACTTTATTATTAATTATAGCTAATATTACCAGATTTTGTTATTTCAATTTGAATTATAGTCATAAATTATGCAAATATATATTTACTACTGTGCTATTGCTTATGTAGGTTATTCTTAGTCTTGTTTGTTGTTACTGTTTTTCTTATTTTCTTGTATAAGCGCCTGAACGCCTTCATGTCTCTGGAGACTAATGAAGTGTCTATGTAAGATGATTAATTGTAACATACACGGGGGTATCTTCCCACTCCACTTAGATCACATCAAAGACCTGTTTGACTTTTCCATCTAATGCATTTAGCTGAGATGATTACCATTTCAGTGGTTCTTATATATTATATATTCCAGTGTAATTGCAAAGCTGCAGCAAGACTCACATTTCAAAATATGGCTTGATTTTGAAAGAATATAGACGCAGGCAAAGGACCCATGCAGCCATCCCAGAATAGAAAATTCTTGTCATGATAGTTTGTTTTTTAGCTGAAGAAAAGCCAATCACCGAGTTGTCTGTTGACACAGCATGATGATCGCAGCAATTTTACTCTGACTGCAGATGCCAAAATACATTGAGGAATAATCTCTAGGGCGAACTCATACACTTCTAATAGATATGTCAGCATTGCACAGACAGGACAGGTGGCAGACAGGAATGCAAACTGTTTCACTGGATGGTGGCCACGCAACATACACGCAAGCTGTTGCATGCTGACAGTGAATAACTACCTCACACTCAAAACCATTACTGTGGCGTGCCGTAGAAGAAATTTTGATTGGCCAGAAGAAGTTTTCATTTTTCTTTGTTCCATTTTCATTTCTTGGCTTATGTTCATTTCATTTACTGTCAAATGAAAACTCACACATCTACTGATGAAAGTTTGGGCCATGCACTGTTTCCATTGGTAAGTATATTACTAAACATAAAGACAAATGGCCGGCCATGGCAGCAGATGCTCTGCTGAGGAATAGCATAGTGTTATTGGATGTTTATTGGAACAAGAAAGAGAGAGCGAGAGATTGAAAGGGTGGAGCAGTTAAGAGTAAATCAGCATAGTACTCCTCTTTAATCTTCATTTCAAGGCAATTCACCAACTGGTGCTGATCAATAGCTGATTTCCCCCTGCGATGGCTTCATACCAAAGCACTGCTCAAGCCTGACGAATCATAAAGGCATCAGTGGAAGAAATCCTCTGATCCACTAACAATACTTCACAGTTACTAATAAAAGTGATTTAATAGCATAAAAGAGAACAACTGATGACCTTAATGGGGAATGCTGTGGCTATTATGGTCAAGAAAGAAGGTTTGATTAGAATCAGTCGTAGTCTTCTTTTTTTTTTTTTAATCCATTTTTTTGTGTTGAAGGTGGAAACTAAACTGATAAATGTGAGCACTAAAGAGGAAGCAGAAATTCTTTTCCGCTTGTTATGTGCAATGATAAAGTTAGATGTTTTTGTTTCACTGGATCAAATTGAAGCTGAAACAAATACTTCACAAGACAGATGAAGGAAGAAGTTATTTCTGCAGTAGTGTCTCACTTTATGACTAATGCACCACTTTCCAAAGTAATTAGTTTGATTTGGATCCACTTCAATAAAACAGCCTTTATATTTATGTCTCAGTATTTGTACTACTGCTGTACTTTAACAGGACTGATAGTGTTTTGCATTTGTGAAATAAAATTCAGATTATTTCGATTCTGTGTGTAAAACAGAATAGAGATCCAAACCCCCATAAAGAATTTGTACTGACTACTGATGAACAATAAATAGATCCATAAGTACAACTGACTTCTACCACTGAACCATGACCAATCAAAGTCCAGCAGACTGAAGGTTTTTTTTTTTTTTTTTTAAACTTCAAATGCAAGTCATGCGATTATAATGCCTCATAGGGAAATATGTTGTTAGTCTAGTTGTTTAGATCAAATGCAGATCAGTACTTGTGCACACGCCAGGGTAGATTATGATTTGCATGATGAAAAGAGGTCAATTGTGGGTTGTTGATTTCTTAAACTGAACCATCATTCAAGTAAGTGCAAAATACATGCAATGCAAAACAGTTCAGAGATTGTAACTGTTTGGATCAGATTCAACGGTGAACTTTGACACATGTGGTTTGTGTTGTAAATGAGATCTGATTGGTCTAAAGTGATTTCCGCTGTTGTTTTATTCCCCAAAAACTCATATCCAACAATAAATGATGTCTCTCTGTGACAAGGATGACTCAGGAACCCATCTGAAAAATGACAATGAGAAGAATACGTAACTGTCCCTTGAAAAAGATTGAAAAAGGGAGAAAAAAAGGAGCAATCTCTATTTCTGGATTTTTGTTGCTAACAAATAATACAGATACATTTTCACCCCATCCAGTGAAAATGGAAAAAAAAAAAAAAAAAAGAAAATAATATCAGCTTTCTTATTATCCAACCCTGGCACCACGCATTTCTGCTTCTTCTTCTTTTTTTTTTTTTTTTGGTAACACATTACAGTTTTACCTTTTTCATGAATTGTTATTCAGTCATAGCATTAAACCTCATTTCCACATGGGTGAACTTTCATTCAAGCTTTTCCAAAACGGGACCAACCAAACTCTTTAGATGAAGGATATAAAATGGCTGCCTCACAGTGGTTCCTGGGCATCTGTGACATAATGAAAGAAAAACTTGTTGATAAATAGAAAAAGGTCTGAATGTTATATTTCTCACACTGTATTATACCCTGCCGTCAATTGTCTGATGAAGGCATGTCTTCTAAAACACCTCAAGTATGATAGAGGCACCCCAACCTCAACGCAGTGATCCAAATGGTTGGAGGCTGCTCATTAATATAGATGGGGTTTTTATAGGAATGGCTGTCGGCCTAAATTATTCAGAGGGTTCAGGGAGACATATGGGCCGGCCCCTTCAGTGGCACTGCTAACTGAACACATAAATACCTACTGTGCAGCAGGTGAAGCAGAGCAGAAATCTGGTGTATATGTGAAGAATAATGGCATAGACTCTTGACAGTCCTTAATCATGAGCTGTAATAGCGTCACCCGGGAAGCAGCAACCGTATACAAACGCACAACAATGGAACTACATTTATAATTTCATAAAAACAGGCGGCCTGTGTATGACATATGTTCAATGTATGCATAGTTAATGTTACTATTGCATATACACTGAAGAGGCAGGTTTTTTTTTTTTTTTTAGTGTGAACGAGTGAGTTATGAGACGTTGTGCTTGTCAGTCAGTGATGCGGACAGGAAAAGACAGCACAAACAGCTGTGAAGATGGAAGGCTAAAAATAGCACCAAGAACGTTACTAAATTTCTTCCTGGGCATGTACTTGTTTGATTGACAGCTTATTACATAGATGGCAGACTATTACAAATCTACACGTAGACTCCACAGGGTGTCTAAGACCGGTCACGTTTGACACAAATGCACAGTTCTTTTCATATATACAGACACAGTGTGAAGTACAGTATAGGTTTGGCCAAGTCCATAAAACCAGGATGGGCATGGTGTTCAGACACAGCGCGCCAGCACTATCAATTCAACTTTTCAGTTCAGTTTTATTTATACGACCCAATATCACAAATCAGAGATTCACCTCAAAGGGTTTTACAATCTGTACAGTGCATTAATACCTCTGTCCCAAGATACTCTGTTCAAATGAGGAAAAACTCCGCTCCAAATAAAAGAAACTCTGAGTAAGGGCTGACACAGTGCAATAGGTGTGCAGACATATGGACAAACAATACACAAAACACAAAGGGTTTATAAATATGTGATGTGAAACAGAGGGAATATGTTAAGCATAAGTGGACTGATGATGGATAGAATTTGGGCAGAAACTGGGACAAAACCCAGTGTTAACACCACGTTACCATCATCTTCTTTCTGGTTTTTTTTGTGATTTTATTATTATCTTCACCAAGGAGATTATGTTTTTGCCAGGGTTTGTTAGTTTGTTAGTTAGAAAGATAACTCAAAAAGTTATGAACAGATTTTAATGAAATTTTCAGGAAATGTTCGTTCTGAGACGAGGAACAGATGATAAAATTTTGGAGGTGATTCGATTCCAGGAATTTTTTTTAAAGGATTCTTTATCATTTCATTATCATTTTTAGTAAATTATTTATCCAACGAGAGAAGCTACTTTTATTCAGTGTAGCCATGTTGCTGCACTGACAACAGTTTTGTATGTTCCAGTGACAGAAAGGGAACTAACACTGATATTACCAACAAGCTCTGCACTCCTCCCCTCCCCCCTTCTCCCCTCTCTCCCCTCCACCATCATCACGCCTGGATTGCTTCTTTTCACCACCAGCAGCTACTGGGTGGCAGCAGAGCATCTGTTAGCAGCCCATCTTCCATCATCTTGGAGTCTTTTCTAGTTAGGCTTTTCTCGAGAAACAGACCCTTTTGACAGCTCATGGAACCATAACAGATGCTGGCTCCAAGACTCAGGAAGGTGAAAGGTGCATCCTGTTTGCTTTGTAGGGTTGAGGATTTATTCAATATCTGTAATGTTCTGTACAAGTATATGTGAAACCAGCTACTGCGACCCAATATCAGGGGAGCTCATTGAAGTATTTACTTGACACAAGGCTGGATAGGGCACCTGGCCACAGGCAGATTATTCTGAAATCCTTTGAAGAAAACTCTGAAGTGCTGCTTCACGTTGAGTGTTTCCTATGGACATAAGGGTGGAGGCAGGAGGGTTTCTGAGTACAATATCCTAGCTCAGCTTTAGATTTCACACTCTCACAGCAAGTAAGATATTGCCCATTCCTGAACAACACACAAAGGATACTACCGTTTGAGGATATCCAAACAGCCGTTCAGCTCCTGAGTACTGCCTCAGTGTGTTGAGACTTTGTTCACTGAAGAAAGTGTTCAAGGAGTTATAGAGAGGAATGCATCATGGTTGACAGCTGATGCAGCATGAGACAATGCACTGACGATGCAAACCTGGATGTCTATGTTGTTGTGTAGACATCAAGGACAGAGAAACTAGAGCATCATAGATCCCATTCATGGAATTCATTTATTCAAACCAGAACGCGCCTTTCTAGACCTAGAGAAATTCAAATCCTGTTACATTTATTGATGCAGAGTTCATTGTTGCCCAGTAGCTCATTTTAAAACACACCGAGAGCTCCACACCCCCAGATGATGGAGAATGGACACAAAAACACTGCTCAGTAATAATGTCTACAGAACCCTTGAGACAAGTAAGTGTCCTCAGCATTTAATGTTGCCCTGGCCAAACCTGTAGCAGCTTGAGATTTCGTTTTGTGCACAACTGATGTGCGTTACACCCCTTGTTTAGCTCTGTGTGCACCTTTCCAAGAAATGCAGGGCAGAGTGAAAAGTTTAGTGAGCAAACACTGTTCATCTGGGAAACGTCGGCTGCAGCTTTATTAGGTTCATTGTGAGCCTTCGCACATAGAATAGTAAGTAGGCCACAGTCATTCCTTGTGCAATTTTTTAAAAGATTTTTTTCCCCTGAATACTCTTCTGATTATTCTTCCTGTTCCAGGTGGGTGGTTAAAATATTGGGTCTTTCCAGTTTTTTTTTTTTTTTTTTTTTTTTTTTTTTTTCCGAAATCCAGCAATAGATGTGTGAGATAATTGCCTTGCTTGGTTGATGTGGAGAGCTGTCCACGGTGCTGATGTCACTGTCACAATGATTATGTTTACATGCACACTAATATTCCACTTTTTTTCCTCATTCTGAAAAAGACAATATTCAAAATAAGCTATTTAAA
The DNA here is from genome assembly GCA_029822895.1 of Maxillicosta whitleyi. Classification (NCBI taxonomy): domain Eukaryota; kingdom Metazoa; phylum Chordata; class Actinopteri; order Perciformes; family Neosebastidae; genus Maxillicosta; species Maxillicosta whitleyi. Next base: position 949,944 of record JAPSES010000236.1, read on the forward strand.
TGGTAAATGAAAATTAATTTTCCTCTAATATTCCCACTGAAGCAGCCATGCACAGCTCATTAAAAGCAATGCTTCAACGTGTCCCACTGGTGGCAGATGTTCCACTGTGTGATCTCAAGCTCCCACTTTTGTTCCATCAAACATCTTCTAGAAAAAGGTTGCCTCTCTTATCTATAATCCTGTTGATATCCACTGTCATAATATGTAACACTGTCTCTGCTTCTGGCCAGAAATGTGGCCTTTTCTTTGGAGCATCCATCTCTACCAGAGATGATATTTGTCTTTACACCAGCCGACTGCAAACAGTGGCTGTGGGTCAAAACTTGTAATAAAACACGCTGTTGGCATCTTTATGTATTTATTAGTAATTCATCCAGTTATTAGCATTGAAAAAGTGTTTAAGAAACAAGAAATCAGTATCAGAATTTATTCCTTTGCTTGCCGAGAGCTCTCTGCAGCAGGGGAATTCATGGCAATGCTGACTTTTTTTGGACTATTTTTCTATTTTAATCACTTCTTTTTTTTCTTTATTTTTTTCCTCTGATTATTGATTCTCACTGTCAATGGTAGTTTTGTAAATAATGACAGCTTTTCAAAAAGCTGAACCATAATTTAATTAACTGTAACAGTTCACTTCATGCTATTTTATCAAATAATAAAATGGAACCACAAATGAGGTCAACGTGGCTTCAAGCTATCAGAGGAGAGGACGAGTTTGGTAGATTATGGGACTCAACAACAAAACACATATATGTCTGTAGTCAGCACTTCATTTCAGGTCAGTTTAATGTAATATGAATCATTTCCAAACAATCGCAGACTTTGTCAGAGGTATCACAAATATTTGATTATTTAAATGCTAGTGAACTTTGTACTACATCTGTAATTTGTATGGATTTCTTCATAACACGTATAAAAGTACACATTCAGTACACAAGTAGAAGTATAGATACTTGTGCACAAAATTCTGGTAAAAGTAGAAGTACTGTCTTCTTTACTGTGTATGCTATATGTAAAAAAAATAAGTGCTGTCTCTGAAATGTACTCCAATCATAAAATCAAACCTATCCCTCTGAAGGACATTTCTATTTCCTGTTTCTGTTAAAAGAACCTCACGTCATATTGGCCCAACATCAACATTAATTAACATTAAATTGTCTATTTAATGTCAGTTACTGAAATTATGTTAAGTTTAATTCATCATATCTAAAGTGATAGAGTCTCTTTCCAGGTGACTCCATTAAGTAGCAGTAGGTGTCTGGAAATGACTCTTCAGATCACTGAGTCAGGTCATTTGCCCAGTCGTTTAAAACGTATGGACTACAATCACACCCCAGTGAATTACATTATTTTCTATTATCGGTCCTTGTTTGAAGGCAATGGCGACTAAAAGTATGTTTGACAACTTGTTATCATTAGTAAAACAGGTAGGAGGAAAGGATTGTTTCCCCCCTCGGGTTTGGCCGTTAACAACTATAACTACATATGTTACACTTATTACTCTGCCCTCTGAAGGTAGGCTAATGCTTTTGTAGCAAAACGTTTGGTTAACTTTAAGCCAAATTGGGTTTACAGTTTGTCAGTGACCCAGAATAGATCTCATGACGTTTTGGGAAAGGTAGGTCAAAGTAAAAAAAAAATATATTATACTAATTATTATACTTGTACACGTCCATACCTGCAAGGGGAAGGGTTTGTTGTGCCTGGC
>JAPSES010000236.1:951751-964724 GCA_029822895.1 Maxillicosta whitleyi
ATATGACAATTTGAAGAGAAAAAAAAAAGGGGGGGGGGGCAGGGAGATGATGATTTTTCTATTTTTATGTATTCTCATCACATACCTCATGTCATAAATGTGATAAAACCCAATTTTCCCCACAAGGCATACACAAGACAAAACTAAAATGTGAAAGCCTAATCCATAAATATTTTTATAGCATAATAGGGCTGCATGAATAGAGCTCAGGACTTTTATGGTTTCTGTGTACAATTCTAGGTTCTTATTAGACCGCTGCCAGCTCATACTGCCTGGGTTCAAGGATAGAGCAGGCATGGAGCTCAGAAATCCCCCTGGCTTTCTGTAATTACTATATATCCAGACTATTACCCGTTATCAGGGCCGGATTAAGTCAATGAGCACCGGGACTTCTGCCCTGGTCATCATCAAGGGACAGGCCCAAATCACTGCCTGCTTCCACCAGGACTTCACCAGCTTTGACTGGCTGCTGCTGGGAAACACTTTATTTTACAAAGCCACGACAGCACTATGTGTTATTTGAGACTGCAACTAATTAATTCATTCTCGATTCGGACTGCAAGTATTCACGGCAGATAATGAATTCCAACTTAAAGCTGGGTCATTGCAGTAATGGAAAGTACAGCCAAAAGACACAAAATATAGGTGTAAGTCAGATTAACGAGGCTGCTATGAGCTGATATGAATGATTTAGAGGGGATACATTTGTAGATACACAATGAATTTATCTGTATACTGGATATTATAGGCTTTTTTTTGTTCTTTTAAAGATTATTCTATATTTGTGTTTGCACATGTAAACATTGTTTTATGATTTCAAGATTTCTACAGTTCCATGTAAACACTATATCCCACTAACTGACAGTTGCAGATTACTGTGCAGGCACAAAATGAAGTAAATGGATTATAAATTAAAGCACAACTGGAGCTACACAAATAAGAAATTAGTTTTTTTATGACGTTAAAGAAAAAAAGTATGTATATGGGTTCAATCAGGCGGTAACACGTGGGCACAGTTCATGTTCACCAGTCTGTCATGTACACAGAGTAAGTTATATTCATGTATTCATATTTAAGTAGGTGTTTATAAGCACTTAAACATTATATATAACACAATTTGAGGAGATAAAATGTTTAGGTAAAACATGTCAAATTACTGCTCGAACATCAGTTTATTTAAGGACATTAAAAAACATGCAGTTAACAAAAAAACATTGATATAAAGTAGGACAAAACCTTTTAGGTTCAGCTATGTTGAAAATAAATGTTGGAGTAAAATATTGTAAAGTCTTTGTTTTATTGACATGAGAATATGGTAACACGTGGACAGGTTACCATAGTGACACATTTACCATTGGATGCATCACTGAAGATGTTGACTTATTTTTTTTAAGACAAGACAGATATAATCACAATGTTTTATTGAATGTATTTAATATTAACACAGTGTCATTTCCAACTTGTGCTCGTCCATACCGATATATCTAAATTATAAATAAAATGTAATTTCTCTGTAACAGAGAGTCATTTCAAATGTGAATTCACAAACTTCATTCAGAATTGGAACTTCTCACAGTAATAGACAGTCTTTTATATGTCTTTTTGTTCATTTAATACAGCTCAGCAGAAGTTTCGGAATGTCTTCTGCACTGTGTAAGTAGTAATTTAAAGACGATAACAGTCCCATAAAATAGAGGTTTTTCACTAAAAAAAAAAAAAGTAGCCCGCATGACAAATGGTGTGTGCAAATTTATTTTTGCTTGTCAATGTTCAGTTTCACATGATTGGACCCATATACTCAGCAGATTCTACAGAAAAGCCATTGGGACAGAAAACAGTTTCAAGTCTATAGTAAAACAATCAACGCATTTTCAGTTTTCTGACAGGAACAGAAAAAGTGAACTTACAGCGGAAAAAACTACACGAATATCACTATGTGGATTGGCTTTATAACCGGTCGCTATGACGATGAGCATTAGTCACAACTGCAGATCTGCATCCTCCTATTTCCTTACATTAGGGGTGTCAAACTCATTTTAATTCAGGGGCCACATTCAGCTAAATTTGATCTGAAGAGGGCCGAACCAGTAAAATAATAACATAATATTATACAAATAATGTCAATTCCAAACATTTCTATTTGTTTTAGAGTGAAAAAAGAGTATACTTACATTATAAAAAAGTTTCCATCTACAAACTGTCCTTTCAAACAATGTGAATAACAATCAAAATTGAAAAAAAAAATCCTGTGTAATTTTAACAATATTCTGTCTCAGTTTATCATTTTCACATGTTCATTATAACGTACAATCACAGTGGATCTACAAAACACACAAAACATTTAATAACAGGCAGAATATTGGTAAAATTACAGTTAGTTTTCTTGAGACATTTCAGGTTGTTCATATTTGTTTAGGTTATTCAGATTTTTTGAGAACTTGCACTTTGTTTTAGTGTAAACACATTAAAATGTTTACATTTGCAAAGAGAAAAATTTGAAGTTGACATTATTTATATGTTATTAAGACAGTATTTTACTGGTTCTACCCATTTGAGATTGAATTGGTCTGAATGTGGAACCTGAACTAAAAGGATTGTTCATATCTTAGGGTCATTTTTGCATTTCACAAGGGCCAAACTGGACCCTTTAGCTGGCCGGATTTGGCCCCTGGGCCTCATGTTTGACACCTGTGCCCTACATGGTGTCAGTGACAGAATAACAGCTGGAGGACATGTTTACTTGTTGATGTTGTCTTCCAGGAGATGATCAGCCGAAACAAAACAAGGTGCTATAAACTGAAAGCACCTTGTTTTCTATAGGTGCAGTAACTTACTATTGTTGTGTAATGTTGTGCACATTATTGGCTTGAACAGCAGCAGTGATGAGTAGCAAGGATAGTAGTATGTGTCATGTAAACAACAATATGAGTAGAATCCTCTGTATTTCATATTAAAACGATATTTCGAATAGACTCAAAACTGTAATACACCTCATAATTGGGATATAGAGTGTCTGTAATGACATTGTACAAACACTCAACCCATCTGACCCCAGTTATAAAAAATTATATGTTGAAACAAATTGCAATTTATTACAGAGCTACCACTTTAGTTACATATTTGACATTTAGATTCTAATGCCGGTTGTAATGAACTTCTGGGCAGCAGATTGTATTCAAGGAGGGGAAATAGAAATTAATTTCTTTAAACACACAGGAGGCATTTGTGACATTTCAATGCCATCAACTTTTAGTATGAATTCTATCAGTGTCTTCAGTTTCAGGCTCTATCAAGTCTTCTTTTTTTATTATTATTATTTCCAAGCAGAAACAAATTGCAGATACTAATAATAATAATAATAATAAGTGGTCCCACGCACAACAAGCTTATTTTGGTATCGATCCAGCTGATGTAAGCATCATTTGCCTCTATATATATATGTGCCAAGTTTGAAGTAAATTCAAACAAAATTAATGTTTTTATGGGTATTTGAAATGTCAGCCATTATAAGAAAATTGGAAAAGATAAAATATTTGAAAAATGTATTAAAAAAAAAAAAAAAAAAATAGTTTAACTTACTTTTCCCAAAATGTAAGCATGTCTTGTCTGGGTCCCTGACAATCAATAAAGTCAATTTGGTATGAATTCAGCTAATAATTTTGCTGCTATAGATGTGAAATTTCGCCTATTATAAGTAAAAAATATGTATATAAACTTTGATCTACTTCTTTCAAAACATGATCAGATCTATTCTGCGTCACTGGTTCTACAAATCCAATTTGGTATGAATTCAACCAATAGGTTTGCTGCTAAAGTGTTAGCAAAGAAACAAATAAACAGAGCCAAAAACAATACCCCTTGCCTTCCCTTTGGGGGCAGGGTAGTAGTAGTAGTAATAATAATAATAATAATAATAATAATAATAATGATGATGATGGATTCAATTTCAATGGTGCTTTTCAAGGCACCAAAAGCACTTAACATTATCGATCCATTATATTCTAGCCATTATACATTAAGGTAACAGTTACTTTAGACTCCTTCACTCACCTGATGTCGTCCTCATTGGCAAAGATGATAACTACTCGAGCGTTGGGGTTCTCACTGAGTCTGCGGATGATCTTATTGAACTCTTCAGGTTTTGGCTCTCGGGGGATTTTCATTGACTGTGAAATGCACAGGCCACCTAAATGAAAAGGAAAAAAAAAACCAAAAATAACATTAAGGAAAATGCTTCTGCTTTGATGTGATTTCTAGCAAATGGGTGTAAATGAAAAATGCAGATTCATGGCAGGTGTAAGTGGATGCATTTAGAGGGACATGAATTTTTATTAATATAATAAATTGAGAATTGCTCTAATTTTTTTTTAATTACTTTTGCTAAATTATGTGGAACAGTTAAACTTTATGCACTATAATTGGAACCTGGTGTTACTTTGTTGTCATTAGTTTTAGGATGATCATTTTTACAAAATATAAATTACAAAACAAAAAACTGTTGTAACTGCGTAGTGTTGTTTTTTTTTTTTTTTTTTGGTTTGCTTTTTGTTTTTGTACCAGTTTTTACAAAGTTTAAGGTTTTGATTTACTACAGGAGGCTCTTGTATCACATGCGTCGCCTCCACATAGACCCACAGATGAATGACGCTTTTATGTGACATACACTGATGCGTCAGTCTGACAAATAGGAAATGTGTAAATTGTGGACGTCTGCAGAATTGTTGATGACCAACACGTTTGGCAATTGGAATCGGTAAGCACTTCTGTTATGGGAATATTTCACCTTTATTCTGGAGCAAAGTCTGTGTAAATGAAATGGGCTCATTTAGTTCTACCTTTACCACAGCTCTGTAACACCTCTGGAGGTAGTAACAAAGCCCTGATAAAGGTGGAATCATAACTCCAGAATACCATGAAAAAGGAACACCTATAGTTCCACAATCAAGGCAGAGACCTGCACAGGTTCGGGTGAAAAATGTTGCGCTGTGTCGGCTTGGGTTGGAAGAACCAGAATGCGGGTCTAATCTAATTTAATTTACAAAAAAATAAATATTGTACTAATATAAAAGTCTATGTCGTAGTGAAATGTAAACACCCTTTTCCAAGATAAAAAGTAAAATCAGATATATTTTATATATATCTGTACACGTGCATTCCCAGGAATCATCACAAGTATGGTTCGGGTGTCGGGTCTATTTATAGCGGTTCGGTTCGGGTCCAGAACCAAAATTTTAATTCTGACGATTAACGGTTCAGGTTCAGAATGAAGTATGACAAGTTCGGGTGGGTGCGGTTTGTGAAAATTTGACCCATGCAGGACTCTGAATCAAGGTGTGATATTTCGATGACGCGACGATGTGCGACCCCCACACCAGGCGCGTGTGAGGGGAGGGGGTTGGACATGGTACAGGAAACAAACAAATCAACGCTATTAGGAAGATGTTGAAGTGACGAGACACAGAGAGCACTTTGGGTGGAAAAAAAAATAAAAAGTCAGACTGTCTTACATTTTATCTTATTATTCCATTCCACATTACTGATTTATTGGCTTTAATTTGTCATTTTATGTATTTAACTATGTATTAATACATTCTCACAACTTATCTAGTGCACAAAAATAATAATTATGACATAGGAGAATTATGTGTGTGCAGAACTTTAAAATTAACGCTTTTCAAAACTGTATGACTTGGATTTTTTTATTTTTTTTTGGGGGGGGGGTGTGGGGTTTCAAATACAAACACGTTTCAAACAGGGTACAGTGCCATGCATAACTAAGTTCTCCAAAGGGGAAATAAAAGACTAGTGAATAAATACATATATAGTGTAAGCACCAAATAAAACGAAGTATCAACAGGAAGAAAAACAACAAAACACAGAGGATGTCATGCCCTTTATTTATTTTTTAATGTGTTTATGGTGGTTTATTTTTAACATAATAGTCAATGAATGGTTGCCATGTTGAATAAAATGTCTACTTTGTCCTTTAGGGCGGTATCTTATTTTTTCTGGCTACAATTACCCCATAACATCGAGTAAAGCTAAATGAGCTGGAGGTTTTCGATGTTTCCAATTGAGCAAAATTAACCTTCTTACCAACAATATAGCAAAGCATATCAAGTTCTTATGGTTCCTTGAGAAAGTAATGACTTGGATATTTTGGTTCTCCAGTATCTATTAGTTAATTTTAAAGATTTCAGTGGGTGCCAGTTTTTACTTCAGAGCGTAACGTTAGCTAATTATTCAGATATTGGCTCCTTCCTGTTCCAAACTATTGTGATTATATTGACATTTTAAAATTGGTCAAGCTCTGATATGTGGAAAAATGCATATGGTGCATTATTCCTGCTAACTGAACAATAAGATAAAAAAAATAAAGTGTTTTGTAATTGCTCTGCCAGAGGAGGGAGACGCCATTGAAAGCATTAAAAAACAAACAAACATGCTACTTAAATAGCCATTTAATTTATTACATGCTGTTAACTGTGTCGTATTGTTCAGTGAGATTCATCTTGTTAAATACTGACCGGAAATATCTACAGAAATCCCCTGCAGATCACTCTAAAGACTCTTCTCTATCCATAAGCTGCTCTGCTATTGAACACAAGTCCAAAGGCAGCAGGGGACGTCCAATGGTTACCAACAAGCTAAGGCTTTTTAATTCCCAATGCAACATTTCAGGATAACTGTTTTGTCGCCCTGCCAAAATGCCACAGAGAGTATGTGCATGCTAATGAATTTCCCTTTCGTGACCCAGAACAAAGCCCGTCCAGTGAACAATCAATGCAGGAATAACACCCCCCAGTTCAGTCCATGGCAGCCAGACTCACACCATAAAACAAAGCCTGGCCCCAGCACAGATACTAATAGGTTTTGAAACTTGAAATATGAGTAAAGACTCAGGCATGCCATTAAATTAACAATTACACTGGACCTCTTTTGCTCGTGGGTACAAAAAGTCACTTCCGGTTAAATCATTGAAGGGCTTCAGTCCATGGTCTGCACTATTATTCTGATTGGATACCGTGGATGTATTTAATGAGGGGCTTTTTTTTCTTCAAATCGAGGTTTTGTTATTTCACCGTTATTTCTGGGGTTTTTTAGTCAGAGTATGTGTATGTTTCCAGTGGTCATACGTGTCACAGCTAACACGCCAGTACTGGTTCATGCATTCTCTAATGCAGCGTTGCAGGGCCACATTTAACTAACTTTGAACTCTGAAAGGGGCCAAACCAGTAAAATAATAACATAATAATTTATAAATATCTATGTTTTACAGCATAAAAGGTTAAATTAAACAATGAAAATGTTTACATCTACAAGTGATTTTTTTCAATGTGAATAACATGAACAAACTGAAAAATAAGTGTAATTTTAACAATATTATGCTTCAATTTATCATATTCATACATATTATTACATGTTCTTTATAATTTACAGACACAGTGGATGTACAAATACACAAAACATTTAGTGCCAAGCAGAATATTGGTAAAATTGCACTTACATCTCTTCAGATATTTCCGGTTGTTCATATTTGTTGAAATTATTTAAATTTTTTGTGAAATTATACTTTGTTTTAGTGTAAAAATGTGTAAATATTTACATTTACAAAGAGAAAAATTTGGAGTTGTGAGTATAGATTATTATGGTAGTATTTGACTGATCTGACCCATTTAAGATTGAATTGATCTGAATGTGGAACCTGAATTAAAATGGTTGTTAATATCATATCTATTTTTATATTTCACAAATTTATACCAAGGCGGGCCGGATTTGGCCCCCGGGCCGCATGTTTTGACACCTGTGCTCTAATGGATTAGCAGTTCCTACATTGCAGGAATCGATTCTTTTTTTGTGAACTGATCCGTATCTACTGTTTGGGGATGTTTACTTTCTGCACCACAGCCAAGGTTTATTTTTTCAATACAAACAAAAGCCCAATTTATTTATTCTTGTACTTGTAAATTCACTTAGCACAGATTCTAAACATTCAAGAGCTGCATTTCTTTTGTACTTGAAGTGCTGGTATCTTAACTTTTAATGGAGTGTTTGTGAATAAGTGTCTCTTTTTACCCCGCCTCCTAAAGGGGAGGCAAGGGGTATTGTTTTTGGTTCAGTTTGATTGATTTTTTAACACTCTAGCAGCACAGCTATTGGTCAAATTCATACCAAATTGGGTTTATAGATTGCCAGTGACCCAGAATAGATCTGATTACATTTTTAGAATATTAGGTCAAAGTTACACATTTTTATGAATTTTTAACATTTCCCCATTTATTTATAATAGGTGAAAGTTCAAATGTCTGTACCAGCAAAACTCTTGGTTGAAGTCATACCAAATTGGGTTTATATATTGCCAGTGAGCCAGCATAGATGTCATTGCATTTTGGGAAAAATAGGTTAAAGTTTGAATTTTTAATGAATTTTTAAAATCTTTTTCATTCTCCCATTTTCTTATAACGGGTAAAATTTCAACAGTCTATAAAAAATGTATTTCAGTTGACTTCAAACTTGGCACATATATATAGAGGCAGTTGATATGCTGACATCAGCACAAGCATAGACATGGTAACATCAGCTGGATCGATGCCAAAATAAGCTACGATATGTGTGAGGGGCGGGGTTTGTTGTTCCTGACACCACTTGTTTTTGTTTTGTTTCTGTTTTTGTTGTTTTTTCTACAGAATAATAGTTTGTATCAGAGTCGAATAAGTGCCTTTTACTCCTTACTTAGACTCCATTCATTGTTGTGGTGTTTCCACAGGGTTCGATCTCGCTGTGTCCTATAGTGTTTTCTATACAGTCCTACCGTGTACGTGCTCCTGATTGTTGAAGCTTTGATCAAACTGAATTAGAGGTTTAGTTATCTACCTCTCTGTCTCATTATACTTAGGCTACCCAGGCTGACACATGGGAAATTTAGCAGCAGCACAGCAGCAGCTCTCTGCTCTCAGTGACTCTATCAATCATTATATTCTACAGTATGTCTTTGCCTCTCTGGTACTTCAGTCCCCCATTCCCCCAACATCTGCTATGTGGAGGCAGAGCACTCATCCTTTCCTTTTCCTGTCTTCTCACACCAGCAGCAGTAGGCTGCAGAATTGCTTAACCTCTGGAGGGAATAGAGAGAGGATCGGGGGGGGATGAGAAAGCAGCCTATAGGGAGTTCAGACACACTGAACAGGACTCTCATGGGGGCTGGCGTTGTAACTGTTACTTGCAGGGTACAGTAGACAGGGCAATTTGTTTCATTGTCAGTATCATCCTTTTACCCATGCATCCGTTCATCCATTCAACCTTCTATTCTTTTATTAGCCTCGTAGCATTAAAAGAGGGATTTTTTGTGGATTTGAAGCCATTACTAAACTAGACTTTCAGCTCCTACTCCTACTGCAGAAGTATAGCCCGTAATCATTATTTAAATTATTGATTTTTTTTAATTGATCTGTTGTTTTGTTAGTTTTGTATAAACTGTGGGGAAAAAAACAAACCCTCAGTGCTCTTCTGAATGAATTTAGCATTCATTAACAACTGAAACATCATGATTCATGAATAAAGTATTTAATATATTGTAGGAACTGTGGACTGATTCTGTCTCGTTTGCACACAAGTATACATATCTGTGGTACCAATCTGACCAAGCTACAGGAAATTGACCCTCAATTACATTTTCATCCATCTACTGGCTTTTAATCGGGGTAATTCAAGGTCCTTCTCATTACATATTTTATATTAATTTTATTTAATGAAACAAGGCTCTTTACAAGAATCAGGTTTTCAATAAAGCATACTGCCAGATTACATTTGGCTATGGGGCAAGATGTAATTAGGGAGATCCACTTTAAGCCCCCCCCCCTCCTCCTTTTCCCATCTACACACTGCTCCTCATGTGGCTCCCCTCACACACACCCAGACCACCACCTTCCCCCTAATGTAACTTTGTTAAAACAAGAATGGACAGCAATTATATAGCAATTAATAACAAATGTGTAGCTGCCCTGAAGAGGAAAAAAACATAAACAACATAAACCATCACCCTGTTACAGCGTCTCCAGAAAAATCCAGGATCATCAGTTGATTAATTATAGTAATATATCATAATAAACTGGGAATGATCTCTGTGGATTAACAGCAACTTTTGTAGAACCAAACGGAACATTTAATCATCATAAACTATTAATTATGTTTCTACGTATAGCTAGTTGGCTAATTTTTATGTTGTGGTATGTCGAGATCCTAACAAATGATCTGCACACACACATAAACAGTCGGCCCGAGCGGCTTACAAGGAAAAGCACCCTTTATAATGCTGCTTTTGCAAAAAAAAAAAAAAAAAAACTTCACAAGCAGTGTATCTCTCTCCCCAATGCTCATCTTAACATCTGATCCTCGTTTCAAAACCACCTCTAAAAATATCCGTTGCTGCGGAGACTGCAAGCCTCCTCTTTGTGTCTTCCATTGTCAGCCCCTGTCCCTACTCTCCAGCTCAAAACTAATACACTAATATTCCATCTCATTTGACACTCATGGGAGAGTCAGTGCTGCCATAAACATTAAACATTCACTGGCGCTGTGGCTGATTGCAGCAGAGATCCTGTGTCTGGTGAATAGAAGTGCAGAGGCACACAAAATACACCCAGGTGGGTGGTGTGGTGAAGCTGCTGGTATATAAATAGGATGTTTATTGGGATGCCCTTAGTGAAAATCCCTGCACAAGAAGGCTTATCTGCAGCTGGAGAAGTGACTGCAACACATTTACAGAGAATTGACTAAAACTAATCTGCTTTTCAGTCTGTAGACCTAATGGTCAGTGATTATTAATTTCTACAGGGTTGAGAAATGGTCACTTTATTCAACACAGGAACCAACCATCAACCTTGTCACATAATAGTTGGAGCCGCACAGAGCTTTGGATACTTTAAAGAACGGCGTTTCTTCAATCTATTGATAGTTCTATGTATGTTCCTACTGTCTGGCTGCAGACCAGTTCTTATGTACAAAACAGCTAAGCTAAGCCTCAGAGGTGTGATCACTGAGAGGTGGTTATTTACATACAGGCCTGTTAGATAAAACCAAAGGGAAAAACATCTAAAGAACAAGGATGGGAACCAAATCAAGGTGATATGGATATCACTTATAAAGAGATAAATGATATCCTCCTCTGACTTAATGAACTTATTTCAAATGATTCGTGCAAGTTAGCTGATCAGAGGTCTGTGATAAACTGGCAACATGTCCAGGATTTCCCTACTTTTCATCCAGTACATGCTGGGATTTGCTCAGACCCCTGAGTGGGATGAAACAACAGGCAGAAAATGGCTAAATAGAATGTATTTAATGCAAGGGAAACAAACAAGAACATTCCGTGTTTTGATATAAGTAATGAATCTATTTGCACAGCTTCTGTTTTCCCTTGTTATCAGAAATACGTTTTACACAGAGGATGGACTGAAATGATTAAGGAACCAAAACTGAAAGGCCGGGGTTGAGTGCCCTGTTCCACCTACCATCCTGCTTAAGTGTCCTGGAGCAAGACCCTAAATCCCCCACAGTCCCCGAGGCAGTTTTGTGTGGCTGATGCTTGTGCTGCTGCCTCACTATACAGGATGGAGCAGATATAAAGCCATGACTTTCTCAGGGGAACAATTAGAATATAATATCCCATCATAATTATTATAGACTGCTGAGCCACAAAGATGTGCCAAATTTCATCAATTTTTGTTGCATTAAAAGGTGGCCCAGTTGAATTATAGGCTGTACATGAAAATTTGTTACACATTACATTTTATATGAACCGCATTTTACATGGCACGGCAGGTGAATTTTACCTATGTGTCATCGCAATTTGTCTTTATTATGCACATGGGATTTTCACATCTATAACCCCCTACACTATATTATGCAAAGTGTTCTGCAGCAGCTTTAAAGTATATCTGTTTTATACCATCTATAATACTTAAAGTGCAATGTGCAGGTTAACAACCACAGGCTGTTAATGTGTTTGAAAATGACCGAGTGAGTGGATTTTTATCTGTATGTACATAAACACTTAAGACATTTGTGATGAAATGTTCAAAAACAGAGAAAGTTGCATGACAGTCAAGGCAGTCATCATGTTACAATGATAAATATATGTGTAGTGCTGATAATTCTGACAAAAGAGAGGTTGAAAATATAAATCCAGTCGTGACAAAGAACAGCCTTATTATTTTGAGCCCGCTGGCAGTCACATCAAAGAGAACTGGAAAAGACGAGGATATGGACAAATAACTGATGTGGAAAAAAATTGAGCAATGATATATGAGAAAAACAAACAGGTGACAGAACAGGTTAATGAACTTGGAAAAACTTGTTTAAAATGAGTGCCGGTAACACTGGTAGAACTTCCCGCTGTTGAGTGACTCCAGCTGACAGCAGCCCCCAGGACAGACTCTGTGGTGCTTTCTGTTCTTCCCTTTTTTCACCGTGGTCTTTGTGGAAATCTGATTTTAAAAGGGCTTCTACAGATGTAAGGTATGGCTCATATAGCTATATCCTGTGTCAAAGACATAATTGCATAAACAAAACATTTCACATTCAGACTGAGTACAGGTTTTCCTGCTATTTTCTGAAACTAGACTGGGAGGCAGATCCATCAGATTTCATGCTGTGGAAACAACTCCCAGTTTGAGCCTTTCCACTCCTCAAACTAGGCTTAATATTTTCATTTTTGAAATAATTTATGCTGAAGGTTCGCTCAAGTGACTTTGATCCATCTCAAATTTCCTGTAGAAGTGGCAGTAAATGGCAAAAAAGTGCCGAAGTGCTGTGAAACTTTTTGCTAATTACTGTAAAAATATTGACAGTATGTTATTAGTGGATACTTTTTACTGTATATAAATTATGCCAATGTGCTGTTGTTTTATATTAGAAACAACCATTCATTTTATTTTAGTTAGGGTTATTTATTTATTTATTTATTTTCAAGTTT
>JAPSES010000236.1:966037-985328 GCA_029822895.1 Maxillicosta whitleyi
GTATATGACTAAAACTGAACTGAACTGCGATTTCTTTAATGGATATTGACAGACAAAAATCCTAAGCATTCATTCATCTTCTGAACCATGTTTTATCCTCATTAAGGTCACAGGGGGTCACTTTGAGCCTGATCCCAGCTTCTTAATGGTGAAAGCTGGACATGTCACCAGTTCATCACAGGATTGGCATATTGAGACAAACAATCACACTCACATTCACACCTATGGGCAATTTAGATAAACCAGTTAACCTATCAGTGCATGTCTAAGCATTAATTTTCCCAACAAAATTACCAACTGTGAATATTTCTGTTGCTTGCAGGGTCGCTTGTTTTGTTGTTTTTTTAGCCTCACATTATGGACTATAAGGTCAGAGAGGTGAATCTGTTAATGTGATATAATTTAACAGTGCAGAGCAGTACTGATTAACTTGGACTTTTGGAATTTAGACATTTATGTACATATTTCCATTTAATATCACGCATAAGCACAGAAAATAACACACAAACCTACAATGTGCACTTTAATTTGACACTTGTTTTGGAACATAGACACAAAACCAAATCTATTTGCTGCAAAGCTTGAAAAACCTATCAGAGACCAGACACTTGCTGAGTTTACAGACTAATATCAGACAGCGGCTTTGGGCTTCATGAGATGACGAGACCTGAGTTCAACACTGTGTGCTGTTTGGAAAATGAGAGTGAACAGGGGTTTAATGTAAGGCTGGTGAGTCAGGTTTCTCCTCTTTCATATCACTCAACAGCATACAAACACACCCCCTCTGCCTGACATTACTCTGCTTGTGTGAATAAATATCCGTGCCACAAAAAGATTACCAAAAACACAAAAGAAGCATTTTAATAACCCTACCATGAATATTAAATGGGATGAAATGCAGTGTATTAAGTGCACATGAGACTACCGTGACTTTATTGTTTACTAAGATTTTCTAACTAACTGCACACTTCCTCTGTCTGCATTTGCTATGTTGGATAGCAAAGTGGATCTGTTGATATTTGGGTATCAAAGGAGCATAAGATGAAACAAAATGATAGGAAGCAATTTTCCAGCTTGCTGTGTAGTCTTTTATAATGGATTTCAAATGTACTCATGGGGAGATGCTCTGATGTTAATAAGACAGGCATCTGCATGGTGACGTGTGAAATTAAATTGGATTAAAGTTGATTGTGATTATAGTGATGCATCTTTCTTATGCCTTCTATCAAATATCACACAAATTTGGATGTGTTTAATTTGGAGAGACAGGGAAGAGATAGGGTGAGAGAACTACACGTAACAATGGCAACATAGAGGAACGAGAGGCTGAGTTTATGGGCTGCACTGACCAAAGGTGTGGTGATGTACACAGTGAATCACTAATCAAGAATGTGTGGCTTATATAAATATTATACTCTACTACTGGTCATTATTTACTTGCATCCTTGTCCGGACAGTAGAGTAGTAAATTTACAGTGCTGCTTTGCCCTTGTGTCGTTAATTCAGACCGATGTTACTTTTTTGTTAATAACTTTGAGATATAGAGGAGGAGGTGGAGACCAACAGCTAGTAATAAAGAACACACCTAGTATCTTGAAAACGGACATCTGGGCACGTCATGGATTTAATGAACTCGCTGGGAAACGTGCACAGTACAAGACACATTCTGCGAGTAAAATCTGAAGCCCAAAAATCACATATTTGTGGCTGGTTTTGCTGTGACCATAGAAGAGAGAAAAATGTATCAAAGACTATCAGTCATTTGCAAATTAAACGGCCTAAATGTTTCATCAAATCTCCTCAGTCTGCTTTATAAGATAAGGTAAGATGAGATAAGAATTTATTTATCCCTCTGTGGGGAAATTTCACAGTTAACATACAACAAGCAAATGCAGAGAAGACCACAAACGAGTGAAAAATGAAAATATAGAGAGGGAAATAAGACATTTGAGAGTTCTATAAAAATGTATTAAGACTAGGATGAAACATTTTGAATGATTTGCATATTGCCATCATGGTTGCACATGTACATGGTGTAGTGTGTGTGTGTGTGTGTGTGTGTGTGTGGGGGGGGGGGGGCGGGATTCATGTTAATGTATTGTAGAAACACAGCGGGCAATACAGTAAAGTCCATGGAGGGGATTCGCTGAAGTCTTAGACACTGCTTAAAATCAGGGATGTCCTGATCCAATCACACAATTGGAAATCGGCCCTGATCACATGGTTCAGGACTCAATCGGAATTGGGCATTATCTGCCTATCAGGACTTGTATTTGTGTCTATGTATATTCTTATATTTTTTTTATTAACACTTGTTATATCTATCTACGTGTTGGCACAGAGTGAAAGTCTTGACTTTGCACAGAAACATCAACACATGCAGCACGGCATCACTTGGTCACATGCATGTCACAGTTCTGAATTAATGCAGCTCAAAGCAAGTGCCATTTGGTGCTAATGAGGAAAGAAAAGAGGAGGCTGTATGTTACATGTTGTACATGGTGAAGTGCCATTGATTTGTTGATAAAATAAGAAAAAAATGGAGCATTGTGAATCTGTTTCTTCGTTCTTCCTTATTCTTTTTTTTAAATAAGTATCGGATTAGGACTCGGTATCGGCAGATACACAAAATCAAATGACTCGGGGGCAAAAAAAAAGTGATCAGGACATCCCTATTTGAAATATATTCTAAAATGATGACAATTTCATTCTTAAATGGAGGATTGTATAGTGCAGGGGTCAGCAACCCTGGTCCTAGAGAGCCACTATCCTGCATGTTTTAGAGGTATCCCTGTTCCAACACACCTGACGGCCATTATCAGCCCTCTGCAGAGCTTGGTGATTGGCTTATCATTTGATAACGTGTGTTGGAAGAGGGAAACCTCTAAAACAGGCAGGACAGTGGCTCATAGGACCAGGTAGCTGACCCCTGGTATAGTGTGTTGGTTTCACTAAATGTAACATATGGAGATAAAATGTCCACCAAAAGTCCCAATTATAGACTTATAAGTGAAAGAAAGCAGGGAAGAGTGAAAGTAAAACATTAAACCACTGTTATTAGACTTTAAATTAGCTTTGCTTTTTATTTTCTTAAACATGAAGAAAGTAAGGAAACAAGTACGGTTCCAGAGCAGGTTCTGTACTGAACCTGCCTGTAAATTGAACTTTATTAACTGCAAAGGTCGAACCTATGGCCACTGCAATAAAAAAAAACCCTACTCAAGCTTGTATTGATGAATTTGCTAATAAACTGTGAAAGAGTACATAAAAACTACAACAGGGTGGAACTGTAGTTACACTCTGGCCTCAAAGTTGATGGATCAACTGAAAGTATTTGTTGGCATGGCTATTTTCTTAAGCCAAATGGCAACCACTCATGGTATTACATTTGTCAGCAACTCTGCTCTGATATCAGCACTGTAAGTCCCCTGAGGGAAATGGGCCCACACTATTTATCCCCACAGTGCAGGGGGATATCACAGAGGGCATGGGGGCAGAACATGTTATTTTGTACATATTATTCATTCTGCACTGCCCCTACATCTTGGTGTGCTGTAAACAAATCTGAACGTGACGTCTGAAAACAAAGTATGATCATTGTTGGATAAAGGTAGGATTTTATCTTAAGTTATTGCTGTAGAATATATAGCAAAAATGACCAGTAGCAACATATTTGGGCTAACAAAGTAATATACATCTGTATTTTATCATATTACAACAGTACAGCACAGAACATTTCTTCTGTAATATATATTCAGTAAATTGTAAGAAAAATCACTCAACATAACATCACTTCTATTGTTTCTGCTGCTACAGACAGGATCACACATTGACTACCATGACGGAACTTCAAAAAAAAAAAAAAAAGATTATTGCAACTCTGTGGTGTAAGCACAAATGGTTTGTCGTGTCGGCAGAAGCTTGAGAAATCCAACACTGGCCTATTTTTTGGCAGCTGTTAATTTCCGAACTGTCCTAATAGCAAAGTTTTGCGTTCAAATGTGTCGTTTTGTCTTGAGGATACACACCGCATATACAGACATTTTGGATTTTATATTGTTTGTGATAGAATAGTAAGTCTGTGTCGTCGTAGCCCGCTGAGTGATTTTGCTGGAGAGCATGCTGTCTATTCAAATCCTAGATCTGGATTTTAAAAACGGTACGTGACAACAGGGTCTGGGGCAACTATAAATTAGATTCCAAAAAGACTGAATGGCATTTGCCTCCTCGGAGTAAATGATTTATAAATCAAAGACAGGCCTCTAAGCACTGTGAAATGAGCTTTCCTGGTATGTGGCAACATGACATACCTGACAACCATGGGACTTTTTTTTTATTACCGAGGAGAATTCACACAGCAAAGACCTTACTTGAAGATGAAAATGTTGTTAAACCTGAGTTGGAGAAGCTGAACTCTAAAGTATATTCGGTTCCCTCTCATGAGGCAAAGCAAACATTAATGATGCTGTCTAATCAGGCGTGGGCAGAGGTGAACCGCCAACTGCAGCAAGCCTTCAAGTATACTTTCTCAAATTGTCAGAAAGTACTGTTTAAAACTTCCTTGCAAGTATATTTAACATAAGACTATCTGGATCTTTGAAGTGCTGTGTACGTTTCCGTAGCTGGATGAGTAAAATTATTGTTTTCCTTCTGGATTCTCCTTTTTCTTCCCATGACATATCACAATAATGTCTTCTATCAGTGCTTCAGATGTGATAAATTGTGTCATAATGTTGCTGACATTCTCGGTAACCTGCCAGAAGGCACTTTTTGTGAACACAGACAAGGAGAAAAGAAATATTGCTGCATGAATGGTGACTTATGACTTTGCTCTTTTTGCTGTTATTTAAATGACAAAATGTCAGTCAAAATCAAAATCCATTTCTGTTCATAAGAGAAGTTACTGTTTTGGTACACAGGCCTATTTGAAATGTCAAAATATTACGTTCTTAATATTATTTAAAGTACTTCTCCGTTAAACTAATGCTCTGGCTTCTCTCCAAAACATGCAGCACAATCTAACTGCACCAAGGTTTACAGGTGACTGCTAAACTGCAGCGGGATCCAAAAACCTGAAGGTTCATCCATTTTGTGATAAAGTGTATTCACCTTTAATATTGCCTCTGGCAGGCCCCGGGACAGCCTCCCACAGGAGCCAGACCAGGCTTACTGGCCATACAGCCTTGGAGATACAGTAATGAACAGGCCTCAGATGGATTGTTCCCTTTTGTTCAGTCGTATTTGTGCCAGCGCAGCGGCCTTAATGCTTCTAGTCTTTAACTGGACAAGGTTAATTGTATGTAGACACCTGGTATTTATGTAGTAAATCAGCTCTCAGTGTAAGTGCATGGACTATTTATTACATCGTACTGAATCTGTGCAAATACACACATTTCAGAATGAGCCAACCTTTTCCCGTGCTGTGAATTGAGTTGTATAAAGTACTAAAAGAGCCTCTAGATTTCAGTGAATCTGTGTCAACCTGCATACAACGTAGCAGATGAACCAAACCCCACAGACTCAAGACTTGTTTTTTGGGGGAAACTTCTGGAAATTCTGTCATGCAGTCTTGGCAAGCCTGTGACATGATAGAGATAAAGCACATTATGCAAATAGGAGATCTGCAGCAGAGTCTTGACAATCGTTCTCTCAGCACACCTGCAGCTAAAACCCTTCATTGGTTTTCAAACTGCCTGAGGAACCAAGTTCCAGGTGGTTGAAAGTAACATAAAGCAACCCTTGAAAGTGTAGCAGTGACAGTTTCAAAGACATTAAACCATTTGCAAAATGCTGCAAACTGCTAATCAAACAAGGTAATGAACAGTGGAAAATAGAAAGTGCTATTCTCCAAACTGGGGCGTGCCGGCTGCCATCCACTGTTCATAATGCACCATCTATGGAAAAATACCTCATACAACCCACTTCAGAATATCCAGTCTGGACCTTTTAAGTGGACCGATTAGAATAATTGAGCAAATGACGTTATGAAAAGAGCAACACATTTCAGTCAAAATCCATTTTCTGCCTGTGCTTCCATGTCATTCCATGTTGTTACAAGTCATTATTGAGTCATTATTAGCCATAACACAATGCTCAATATGTGTAATATGTCCTTTTCAGATGTTTGTTTTGGCATAACAGTCATGGGCAAAAAATACATGTTTCACCCTCTTGTGTTCTAGTAATGACAGTGTAGCCGCTGAACGTAGAAGCTGCACTGTGGCCTTGGTACAACCATTTTTCTCACTGCTCCATCCTGATATGTTTTGACACTTATGGCGCTTTTCCACTACATGGTACCGGCTCCACTCTACTCTGTATGCTTTTCCACATACATGGGACCGGCTCCTCTCGGCTCGACATGTTACTCCTACACGGCGCGTTACTTCCGCGTCGTCTGCTCAGAGAATCGCCGAAAACTCGCTTTTTGCGTATTTTTTCATCTGGATTTTTATGCCACTAAAAACTGAATCTACATGACCGTCTATGGTGTAGTTTTGTTCTCTCATCATGTGGATTCATGTTTCGCTGTTCACTGTCTTACTTCCGCGTCTGAGTTTTGTAAATCGCGGGTCACAGAGAAAACGGTCTGACCAATCAGTGGTGTCGTGATGTCACGTTTTGGTATCCGCTCCAGGATTTTGGAACCTCGACTGAGGCGGTACTAAAAAACTAGTATCGGGTCCAAGGTTCCAGGTCCTTTTTCGTAATGGAAGAGCAAAAGAGCCGAGTAGAGTCGAGTAGAGTAGAGCCGGTACCATGGAGTGGAAAAGCACCATTAGTGACCAAACACTTACAGGCAGGAGCTAAATGTTGGAGAATCATGGGAATCGCTGTTGATTCAGGTATGGTACATTTCAATCAAATTTACCTGAAGGGTCTTTTAACCCCCAGAAGCCAAATACAGCCATTATCAGTAGGACATGTGACTGTGAAGGAGCAGCTCTGAGCCTTCAGTGGGATTTTCTCTGTTTGACATGAGTCCTCTTCCTCTCTTTCTTTAGTTTCCATCACAAGGGGAATACTGTTACAACTACACTAGCACCTGAATTAATTGATTTATTGTGTTTTAATTACTGTCATATCCTAATTGTTAATTTGTATGACTCTCAAGAATAGTAAAAGTGCTTGTAAAAAATCTCCCTCAGACAATATCCTTCCCTAGAAGTTTTGGGTTAATGAGTATTCACATCATTCCTCTTGACATTTCCCTCATGACAAAGGGTTCAACATGCAACCTTCCCTTCTAACATTTGCATAATCTCCCTGTCAGCCCTGTGCTATCTCTGCTGTCCTCTCCTGCTTCAACTGTCATTTAAGTAAAATCTGATTAATTACACTTTCAGAATTATCCTGACAAGCAACGAGTAACATATTTGAGTAAAG
Organism: Maxillicosta whitleyi; assembly: GCA_029822895.1. Lineage (NCBI taxonomy): Eukaryota > Metazoa > Chordata > Actinopteri > Perciformes > Neosebastidae > Maxillicosta > Maxillicosta whitleyi. The sequence goes on from JAPSES010000236.1 coordinate 973,424, forward strand.
AAATGCACACCGAAAAGGTAAAATACAGGTATTTGAGTGTTAATTTCATTAGAATGCTTTAAATATATTTTTTTAATACTTTAATTTTAAGGAGTGTCACATCCAGAGTCTGTAAAATCCACTAAATGCGATTATATAGGACAAATAATGGGAAAAGTGCACATTATCCACCGAAAAAACTGAGCTATTTTTCACGAGGTGAGAATGAAATGACACAAAGCGTCAGCCTCCATTACTGCAGACGACCGTACAGTCTCTAATAAGGATACCAGAGGCAAAAAAAAAAAAGTAAAAGAAAACAGACAGAATAAAATCTACTGAAGGAGCAATGACTTGTGCATCAAGGACAGTCTTGCATTTCAAAGGTGACAACAGCAAGACATCATAGTGAAAAAGTGTTTTATCCCTGTTCTCATATAATCATCCTCCATAATGACACTTCAGGCTTAATCCCAAGGGAGGTTTTGATTGATGTTGCACAATGGAAAAGACTCAAATGAAAATACAGCCTTTTAAAAACGGTGCTGTGTCTTGAAGATGGAACATTTCAGAGTCCAGCAGCAGTAGATGAAATAATGTCATTTAAAAAGCAGCCAGTGTTTCAGGATAATGACGCTATCAACACACGCACATGTTTGTCTCATAAAGGAGCCTGATGCTTGTGAGCATATATGTTTAGTTCATTTAACAACACAAAAAAAATATATTTAATACCATGTTCCCAAAAATAATCAGACATTTCTAACTAAAATTAGATGATGTAATATTTTCCATAGCTTTCATAACCTCTATATGCAGTAATGAGTCCAAAATCTGAATCATACAGTACCTCATTTCATAAATTATAGCAAGTATTCCCTTAGTTTTGATGAATTTCTGCTGTTATCTGAATAGAAATTAATCATTTTTGTATCACTGTGACTTGTATTGGTGCACTGCTTCTACAACATTTATATAAATTTAACACTAATCCACATTCCCTAACTGCTCATCCAATAGCTGCAACGTTTTCTGTTTATTATCTACACTGTTGCAGCCTAATTTGTCCCACTGGAGTTTTTATAATAAACCCAAAAATATTTTTCACACTCCTAACTTTAAAGCATCAGTATAAATCCGACTAAGTACACATTGGAGTTCAGAAGTCATGCCAGGAGCTCATGAACTAACTAATAATTATTTGCTGTCTCAATAGTTTTAGTGCAGATGGATGCAGAAGAATAACTTTAAACAGGCTCAAATAAAGTCAGTAGTCTGGTGACGTTAAGGCTGCAAATAACACATACAACAGTCCCTGTGGTAACCAGGCCTTCGGAATGAACTGAGTTTGGACAGCGTTGTTATTTTATCAGTTTTATCTTTAATCTTCTCTGCAATTCCACAAAAGTGCTGCTCATAATGCAAATTGAGATCAATCACAGTCAAAGATCTTAAGACTGCCCTGACCTAAATAAACCTTTGTAATAATATTTCTGTTCACACCATACTTTATGCTTCAGTTCAGCCATGATTTAAATAATATATATCAGACCATTAAAGATGAACTGATAGCTGTTTTAAAGTGTAACTAAATCCTTAAACATTCAGGGATGGAATCACTAAGATCCCAATTTGCGTCTGCAATATAGTGTGGGGTTGAACCTCGATTTGCGGTGATTTACTAAGATCGTCTGCGCAAATGACAACAGGTGCGAAGTCTTGAAGGCCGCCCTATTTAAATGAGGATTTTGAGTGCACTACTGGTTGTCGTCATGGAGACAATATGCTAGAAAAGCTGCTCTGGGATGCAACAGTGCACTGGCATGATCCAGACACGAGGAAATGTAACGTTGGAGTTTTGTCATAGAACATAATTTTGCCACATTGTAGCATAATGTCTGTGCATATTTTTAATCACAAAACTGTTCAAACGAGGTTGAGAAATGTGTTTTCAGTGTCGTTTCATCATTTCAAAGTCCCCTTGTGACAATCAATAACAGCCATGTGTGCGAAATTACGTATACAAACAGTTTGTATTTCTTTTTGACGCGTATTAAATGCAGCTACAATTTCTATGAACAGAATTCCTTTCAGGTTTAATAAATCACTTTGCTAGTGCTAAAATAATATATTTACATTTTCTTCTTCCAGCACACGCATGATTGTGTGTAAACACCCCATATCGCATATTCATTGTAGCAAACGTACTAACTGGATGCAGACGTTATTTTGCAATGTTAGTAAATCAGTTTGTACTTTTTTTTTTTTTTTTTTTGCATGTGCAAAGATTTCGCACTTTTATATACCTTTTATAAACTTTTAGTAGATCTGGCCCTCAGTGTTTTAAACCTCTATTTAGTCTGCCCTCTATAGGTTGAACACTGGTGCCTACAGCTAAATAAAAATGGATATTTCCTATTGGCTGATCTGGTGCCAAATGATGCATATGGTGCCAGTTTTCATGGCTGTCAAATGGTAACAGATACAGCTCATGCTCGTAACCCTAAGGACACCTGTACATATCTGTAGAAAAACCCTGAATCAACAGGAAGTAAATAGCCTTTATGTAATTGTTCTGATTTGATACTATATATCTTTGCTCTTTGATACCAACTTGGTCAGCACATTTCCACCAGAGAAAAATGGTGTCAACACAGGCCCAGATTCTGTTGTTATATAGACGTTCTGAGGTTGTTTCATGGTTTAAAAAAATAATTTAATTTATGAAAAAACTGCCACCCCCTCAGTTGCTGCGTCCTGATGCCTGTAGCCTGAATCATCCAAATGGTTTGGTGACAAGTAACAGATAAGTTGTGACTGTGCATAAATTGATCCAATCAGGTCTCTGGGGATCGGTTTTAACGCTGGCTCAGGGGGCGCAGGTGAACTGGCGTCCACTACTCTCCCTGGTTTCTGGTGCGGCTTATAGCTAACCTCAATTATCAGTGGCCGCTGGGTTTCTGTTGTCCTCTGACCCATCAATGTCAGCTTTCCAGACTTTCATAACAAGCCAACTTTTACAAAAAACAATCTCTGCCAATAGTTCATTGTCAAATGCCTCTGCTATACTTTATTTTTAAGTCTTTAATGTTGGTATTTTACCACGCTGCTGTTTTATCTATTGTGTTTTTTGTTTAACTGCAAACTTCTTTCCACTTTCCGGCTGTACTCGACTCGACTCTACTCGGTATTCCTGTTCTGCATTTCCACTATAATGGATTCAGCTCGATTCGGATTGAATTGTTACGTGCATTACTTCCGTGTCGTCTGCTCAGAGAGTTGCTGAAAACTCACTCGTTGTATGTTTTCTCATCTGGATTTTTACGTCAGTCACTAAATACTGAACCTCCTCAACCGTCCGTGGTGTAGTTTTGTTCCGTCATCATGTGGATTAATGTATTGCTACTTACTGTCTACTTCTACATCTGATTTTTGTAAAACAGTGGGTCACAGAGAAAACTGTCTGACCAATCAGTGGTCTGCAGTGGTTTAGTATCGCTTGGAACCCCGGCGGAGGTGGTACGAAAAAAGTAGTAACAGGTAACAGGTTCCAGGTCCTTTTTCGTAATGGAAATCCAAAAAAGCTGAGTCGAATAGAGCCCCTATCATGTAGTGGAAACGAGGCAAGATGGCATAGTTGGCTTTTCCACCTCAAAGCTAGAAGTTTCTGTGTTGATTCTCAGTCAGACCAGAACCATTTTTTTGTTTCTTCGAGGTACTTCAGCATCTTCTAACATTAAAACATGGATATTTAAGTACTGATGAAGATCTAATTTTGGTCGCCAAGTGCCTTCAGTAATGCTAAAGCTAATGCTAGGTGCATAGAAGGATGGATAAAATGCAAAGACTGGATTTCCCTTTGGAGATAGTTAAGTGAGTTAAACTTTGACGTTTATGTTGTCTGTGATGTCAATTTGTGGTCCTTATAATTCTGTATCATCACATGTCATACCTACAAAACAAACAAACCGGTTTTCTAATTTGCAAATCCCATTCTCGTTTCACTGGTGTATGTTTCTAGCTAATTACTGTGTGTGTGGATGTGCATGTGATGATTGTTTTTGTGTGTATCTGTCTCCATTATGACCTTTCATTTCTGATTATGTTGATGACATTGTATGAAGTGTTCGAAATGGATTTTTGAAAGAATCATCCAGGGTTTAGAGTTTCTTTTTATTTCCAACCCCAAATTCCCACATCTCATCATCCTACAGAAAAAATACAGGAAAAAAAAAAAAAAAAACAACGGCAGTGTGTTATTTCTGTGGGCAGTACCACATGGTGTCTTCTGGTATCCAGATTGCACCTCTTATGCAAAACCACGACACCAAATGCCACACTTCCTGCAGAAAAACAAACACCTGTCATGGTTTTCTTTAGATTTTTCTTTTATCCACTGAAAATGTTGAGGTCAGTCGTAAATAAAGCCCAAATCAACATGAGAAAAAGAGATCCAGTGAAAACAGGTTTGGCTGAAAATAAAGAAATGCCGTCAAAATGACTTGTTGATGCTAATGTATCACAGTAATGTTATCCTCTTATGTGTCACAGTAGAGGGAGAGATTTGTAATAAGGTGGTAATGGTTGCATTTAAGAAGAATTGTCACTAGATTAGAAAAAAATGAACTTTGAAAGAATGGTGCAGGGTGGTGTGATTGTGTATTTAATGTTGCTGCAAAAGACTTGTCACAGCTCCGTGTTCACTTTGAGTGTGAATGTTCAGGATGTATAGTTTTTTTACTGACAACACACAAAGAGAATAGCTGTATCTAAAGAGTACACAAAGCACTTTTGTGAAGAATCAGTTCAAGTCCTAGTAAAAATACAACAGGGCAAGGGCATTTATGCAGAAACATGGCAGTCCTCATCATCTTAATTGTTATTCTCACCCTAGCGAGTCCCAGTTCACGCTTGCTCTCACACAAACACAAAAGGTTATTTGCTTCCTCCTCTGAGATATCGACTGCCCCAGTGTCAAACTGTTTCCGCTCCACAGTACTGCGACTCAAGTTCAGCCACTGTGATCAAATACTGGGTGAGTTTTCAGTTTAATTCTGTTTCCACTTGAAAGACCAGTGAACTATGATCAAATGATTCAGATTCTCTTGCCAGCAAGACTTTATGTCATCTAACATTCAACAGAACACCTACCTACAGCTCTGCACACACACAATTCCACGCAGATTTATTTAACTAACATATTCTGTGACCATATTGATTTCACCTCAGGGGTATTAGTGAAAGAAACAGCTAATATGTCCGAATTTTCTCTGCTAAATGTCAGACATATTCAGCAAGGGCTTGATTTATTCGGTTCCCTTTTCGCAGGAAGGAAATTCTCACATAGTGGAACTAAACCAATTGAAGGACCGGTGAGAAATTTCAGCCTCATCATCTCGTTCTCAGCTTTTGTGAGGTTAGGTCAAAGGTCATTCTGGTCTCCCCTCTATCCATAAGACATCACGTCTCCAGACCAACGCTGGCAGATGGTTCATTTCTACGCCATTAAGGAATTTCCATCTGTTTCTGTTTCTATAATTTCATGGAGCTGATTATTTTTTTTATTAAGGTTAAAGAAAGTGTTTTCTCTATCATTATAAAAGACACATTGGGCAACACCTGAGCCAAATACATGTAAATTTAATGTCACAAAAATTGAAACTAAATGTCTTTGACCAGATCTAGTTGGAACTTGTCCCCAGTTTTGTAACTATTTGTTGGTTGTTTATTACCATATTTCCTCAGTTAGTCACCAGGACCTTTATTCACCTCAGCTGCAGAAGGTGCCATGGCTTTAAATGATGGAAGCTTGTATTTCTAGTATCCTTTGATTAACTAGAAATTATTTTCATTTGTTTTAGTTGATTTTATCTACTCATTGCTTCCAAGAGCTTTTATTATGTAAACTCTGTCGTGTTTCTAAGTTTATCTGAAAAGACACACACCTGCAGTGGCAAAAAACAGACAATAACAAAATAAAAACGAATATCTAAAATAAAACCGAACATGCTGTGCAATTTCAATCCCCCTCGGTCAAATATAGTGTAAGATTCTGTTAAAAGTTAAAGTATCTTTGTGCAAAACATATTATATACGTATTTATATTTGAACGTAGTCAGATATTATGACAGTACAAGGCCGTTTAACCTTGAAAAAGTAGATCATGGTCATCTGTTTTCAATCGACTTCTGCCAAGATGCATCTGCGGTATAAATTCACTATAGATATCTCAATGCATTCTTCAGATAATGTGATTATGTCATTGGATGAACAGATAGACGACAATTGTTTACCCCCTTGGCCAGAAGTTGGCGGAGGGGTAAAAGGTTAGATTAATTATTTTTATTAAATCAATTAAATTAAACTTTAAAAAATATGATTGTTACTAATTGACAGCTCATTACACGACAGGTGCCAGCAGTTTATGCATATTATTTTTGACCCACTCTGTATGAGGACCAACCTTTATTTGTTAGTTTTGCCCTTGGCTCTTGCTTTTACATATTAATTTGAGAAAACACAGTTTCTGTTCTAGTTTTTCCAAATTTTTGTACACAGATATGCTAATTAATATGGTTGAAAGTGATGTGAAATTTTGTTTTAAATTGAAAAATCCTTTTACAGAACCCCCTGTACAGGACCCCCCCATCTAAATTTTCCACAGTCTCATGAAACAATAGTCTAAAAATGTCAAACAATATCAAATTTTACTGGGTAAAGACCTCAAAATCAGTCTAACCTCTACCTGCAGCATGTAATCTTCTATAGCAGGCTATGGAAAACCACAGGTATTGGACATATTTACAGTATTCATTATTGAAAGACATGCTCTATTTCTATATAGGAAATTAATTCAGAACTGGATTAATAAATTTACACTACTGAGCAATTTCTGTTTTCACAAGCTCATTATAAGAGTCATCGTCATGTGTCTTCAGGAAGCACCAGCTGCATTGTGTTAATGTTTGGACCTAAAAAGTATAAGGTCTGAGGGTCAATACAGCCATCTGTTTATTCTTAGAGATAACATCTTGGCTCAGACGTCTTCTGCTACAACAAAAAGAGCAATAAAATGAGATTCCTTAAAACCATCACATTTTATAGCTTGTCACAAACATTAACTAAAATGTCATGGTTTTACTTAAAACTTTAACATAAAAGGAATGAACTTGGAGTATCATTGTACTTCCAAGCAATGGATAATATAGTAGTATTTTTCCACAAACAGCAGACATGGAGCAGAAAAGAGACCAGTGACATATTTGTTCAGCAAAATCAGGGAATCTATTTTTCATGCTTACTTCAATATATCCTAATCTGTCATCCGGTGCTAAGATAATTTGTTATTCACATAAGCATCCAGTGCAACAGGGCCACTGTGACATTAGGCAGGTGAGACTGCTGCACAGTATGGCCTTTGGCTGGTTAATGAGATAGAACATTTGGCCAGTCCTGATCTGGCTGTTTTATTATGTGAGCAGACAACTGCAGAACCCATTTAGCAGCCAAATACCTGTGGCTTTGATTTTGACAGAGTTGTCCTCTGTGTCTGTCCTGAGTAATCAATCAAAACCCAAATTGAGAAAAAGGACTTTGGGAAAATGGTGCTTTAGGTCATCCAAAATACAAGTATGTAAATGGTTTGCACTTACACTTATTATAGTCACATTAATTACCAAGTTTAAAGGGGCTGCAGAGGGACTGAGTTGACAGATATTTTACCTAAATGTGTGTTTATTGTAGAAAGATAGTGAATAGATTGTGATGTTTGTGTGAAGGCAGTGATTTTGTGTGCGTGGTTGACAGTTTTATGTGACACGCAAGTGATTGCTGTCAGCCAATTGAATCAAGTGACAGTGAAATATGGGAAACTGTTCAGTAAACACGATTTTTGGTCCAAACTTCAGATGTTTCCTTTGTTATTCTGCCCGAGTTTTACAGAATAAAGAACTGTGTATAGAACTGCGTAGAGCTTTTAAAACTCACATTGCGTGTGAACAAAAACATGTTTGACTTCATGTGCTTTTTGTGATACTTTGTCTTGGCAGCTCTTTCAAGCTGAATTTGGAAAATGCAGAAACTCATTTAGGATTAAATAATTAATAATAATAATAATTTCAGTAATAAATGTAGCCACAAATACAAAATGGAAAATATGTGAGATTACTGAAAGCTAAGTTCAAGGACCCTGTCCAAGTGAAGGTGATGATCTGAGCCAAGATGTTATCTCTAAGAATAAACAGATGGCTGTATTGGGGTCAATGTCTGTTTTTCTCTAAAACAATATTTTTGATTATGCAACATGAAAGACATATAACTCTAGTGTCTGAAACTGTTTATTTAATTTGTACCTGAATTACAACTGGATATACAGTATCACAAAACTGTAAATTCTATGGATAGAATACAGTGTAAATAAAGAATAATAATGAATGTTCCAAATATATGCTTGTGTCTAATCTTATATTTCATAATAATCAAATACTATAATAATTCAGAATATTATTTATCATAAAAAAAACACTAGAAAGATGTGTATATGGTACTGAAATATATGTGGCCAAAGAATGATCATTTTATCAGTATCTTAATAAAATCTTGATTCTTGATTATTATTCTAGATTTTTTTGGTCTTTTTTCCAAACCTTGAATAACAGATGTACATTTTTCCTCACTGATGATAAATGTATGTTTTTATTAAATATTTGGTGATTATTCCTAAATGGCATGTGACAGTACATGCTTAGTCCTACAGCTATTCTGGTTGCTGCTAAATATAATTTTTTAAAAAACAGATATGGAATGCTTAGTATTGTTGCAGTGCTTTGTCACTTCATTGCTCACTCAGCCAGGCCCTGAAGTAGCTTTTCTGCACCTTACAGGCAGTAATAAAGTGGATGTGCATGGTAGTCAACATCATGTGATATTCAGGTGTTGAAGGATTGTTAACAGAACTATGACTATTATACAACTAAAAATATTTTTTTAAAAAGTGTGCTACAACTTTGCTTTTTAATTCAATCGTGACCTCAAGCAGCTCTAGGACTATTCTAGGAAATGATATATAAAAAACAGCTTGAGAGAAAACAGGTGCGCGACAGAAAAAGTAGAAGAGTTTTAAGTATCCTTGACTCTGTGAGAGCTAGATCTAATATAAGTGTGTGCAGACTTTAGAGATGAGAACTGAAGGGGCCTTTGGGGATTCTTCACCTGTGTTAAAGTGAGACATCTTTGCAGCAGATCCACATAAACTGTGTAAGTTACGTAAGATAATTGGTGACTTTATGAAAAACAAACCACTACAATGGTTATTATGTAGGTATAGGTTGACAGTATTTTAGTGTGAAATGAATGACAGTTGAGGATGTTTTTTTTTTTGTTGTTTTTTTTAATAGAAGTGCACCAGAACCTGAATCACACTGGAATAGGCTTGTGGAGGCTCAATGGCACTTCATATAGGGTGGCTCAGCTGGAGAGACTGAACAGCTCTGTAGGAGTAATCTGCTGCTGGTGCCTCTCCAGGACAGCTGATGATGGGCAGCCACTAAGAACTGGCACTAAAGAAAAGAAAAGGACGCCGAGAGTACTGGATGTATTGGTAGTGATTACAGGGTCAAAGGTCAGACTGAGTATGCCTGCAGCTTCCTGAGCCAAAATGATCATATTCTCCACATTGTCCAATGCCATCTCCTTCTGTTGCTTCAGGCTAGTTCTTCCGCTGTCAGTGCCATCCAGTTGGGAAAATAAAAAATCAATTTCCGTATGTATGAAATGCAAGGCAGATACTGTACATGTTTTCGCCCCAAGATATAGGTTCAGAGTTTTGTAAATTCAAATTTCAGCATTAATCATACCCAGCAGTCTTCATGTTTTAAAACTGGAGCTGTCTCCGACTAGGAAGTGGAAATGAGGAGCATCATTGTGAGGACATGAACAGTAGCAGTAGCCAGCGTCCTCTGGGCTAGATCCTTGTAAACAGAGCTTTAGTCGTACACTTTTATTTTAAAGTATTAAACCGTAGCTCACACAGCTGCACCCATTTTAGATCACAGCGTGTGTGTCCAGGGAAATATCAGGTTGAATTTGCTTCCCTGCCCTTTGTATGAATTTACTTTACCATGATTGTAGCCCTTCTATCAAATGAGTTGTTTCCTGAATTTATTTGTTGAGTGGAAAGATTGAATCATATGAGCCGTCAGGTTAAAATGCGTTCAGTGGTTCATAAAATTAGATCCACACTGTGAGAACCAGTTTCACGTTGGTGTGAACAAACTGTTTACGGTAAAATGTGAATAGAAACTCACCGTCCTCTCGAGACTTTTGGATAAAGGCGTCAACGCCACTTTCTCCATAGTTTCCCTCTGAAGCCACTGTGGACACGTAGTTCCATCGCATGGCTTTGACGATGTCCACCATGGCCTGGGCCTGGTAGGTGTCTGGGGGCACGACCCGAGAGAAGAAGTCATAACGAGTGTTGTCGCTCAACTCTGGAGCTGTAGAGGCGTAGCTCACCTGAGGGATCTACGAGAGATGGGGAAGAAGTAAGATGAGACTTGGTTAGTGTTTGTAAATCCTCTTAGTCTGCACAGTATAAATACGATAATATGACACATAACATCTGCTGAAGTGTCTCAGCCACTTGATGGTTCTTCATCCTCTACAGTTGGCACATTGTTCCTTTAAATGACGAGAGTACTGCCTGAGAAGTATTTTTCCACACCAGTAAAGCAACACTAATCTGTCCATGAATTCACACTTATCTCTGACATAATGTGAGATTTATTTGGTGTTGAAAAACATAAGCGCAAGATGATCTTCCTGAAAAGCTGCAATAATACATAGTGTTCCTGTCAGAATTAACATTATTGCTTTATGGGAAAGGCAAGAATCCATAAATACAGTATTATCTCATGTGTTTCTTTCTTTAAAGTGATTTCATTAATATTTAGTTGAAGGATAGATGTATATAATGGAACATGATCTAAAGCAATTCATACTGGGACATATTGTGTGTTAAAATAACATAATAACCTTTAGATTGAACATAAATGAGAAGGCGCTTGTGTTGAAAAAAATATATAGGTTAAGCATCTCACTCACGGTGTATTTACTGCTAAAGCTGGTGAGTCCAATTCTGTGTCTTCAAGTACTGCTCTTAAATAGCTTTAGCTCACTTTGTTCCTCGTCATCACAGAGGTTCTTTCACAAGCTTCCTGAAGCAGGAAACTCTCAGTAGGTCTAGTATAATCTCAACTTTTGCTTGCTCAAGTCATTTCAGATTTATGGCTGACATAGCTTCTGTGATCTTTCTGTGGCTTCTGTGCTTCACAGTTTGGAAAATCACTGACCAGAAATCCTAAAGTGCTTCATGGTTTCTCTTTACATTCAGGCAAACTTTTTATGCTGATTCATTTCATTTTATTTTTGCATCATTACTTCTGGTTTGATGAATGACGTCAAAGGCAGAGTTGTGTTTGTGAAAGCTGAGCAGGTGAACATGTTGTAATGCTAAGTACATGTTCTCCAGTGGTTGACTGTCCAATGGTGTGAAATATCTAAATTTAAGAACGACTGTTGTTTATATAGAGTTACACGGATTAAACATACAGGCTGTGGGCCAAAACCAGCCCACCAAAGGGTCCAGTCCAGCCCGTTCCACTTACAAACCAGTTTAGTCTAAAGTGGATCAGAACAATAAAATACTAAAATAATAACCTATAATAACATTTCCAAATAGTTCACTTTGTTTTAGTACAAAACAAAAATTACACGAAAACATTTACATTTAGAAACTATCCTTTCCCAAAAAAGGGAAAAAAATAATCTGAACAAATTATGCACTATATTGTCTTTGCTATATCGTCTAATCCACCCTGTTAATATTGTCTAGAACCTAAACCTAATGTCCTCTGCACATACAGTATAT
>JAPSES010000236.1:998250-1025001 GCA_029822895.1 Maxillicosta whitleyi
CCCAGAGGAAGAACAGCGGACAGAAGCTAGGTGATGCATTAGCATTAGCCTACCATTCAGATACGCTCTTCGACAAAGGAATCGGAATTGTCTGTTCGCCTTTATCTTCATCCTCGTCTGATTCAGGGTCGTAGACGTATGGTTGCATCTCTAAAGACATTTTATTAAATCCACAAACTTTATGGACTTTCCATCAACAGATCGCTGCAGGTCAATCAACACTCAGCTGGGCGTTTCCTTTCCTCTTCCTGTTTTTTTTGTTTTTTTTTACCCGCTCCTTGTTTAAACCAATCAGATGTGCCTTATTAATGCGTCATGAATATTCATGAGGGACACCGGAAAAGCCAGTCGTTCAACCACAGACCCTTTTCTAGCTTACAGAAAACAGCTTCAAGCAACAGAAATAGGACATAATTTTTCACAGAAATGATGCACAATGCATTCAACCATAGTGGTGACACAGCAGTAATGAAATAATGATAGAAGTTGATCTTTAACCCATAGACTTTTAGTAGTTTAACTTACTTCTTTTTCCTTTTGACTGGATTATTATAATAGTACTTAAATGTCTAGAATACCTGGGTGTCAGTTCAGCTATTAATCCACACATGCAAGCAAATTATTACTATCGCGAGCCATTTTCCCTTTTCTATCTTTGTCATACACACAGCAGGAGCAACATAATGCGACAGTCAAGGTTAAATGGTTTTGATAAATCTCATGTCTGTGAAGCATAGTTTATAGAGGTTCTGAATGCTGTCCCAGTGTGAATCAGCCAAGAGGCATTGACATAACCTGAATATCTTGGCATGAAGTCTGTTTCATAACATCTCTACATGCTGACATTTTACAAATCTAACATTTTTCTCTACATTTGGGCCTTTTGTTCTCACATAAATGGGAATTTTCCACAGTAAAGGTATATAAAACAAATCATGCCTTAGAAAAAACATGGCTGTTTTAGTTTTGTGTAATGCACATTTATGTGGACATCCCATAAAGACCCAGTGCTACTTTTGTTTCGTTTCCCAAATAATTTTTTCTCTACGTAAACATCCTTAAAGGAGTGAGCTTATTGAGTTAGCTTTTTTTTTTTTTTTTTTTTAAATGGTATAACATTTTAAAACATTTCCCTGTGGTTTACATAAACCGTAAATACTCAATTCTTCATTCATTCATCTCCACAAGTCCATCTTCAATTCTATTTCTCAGTAATAACACCAGAAAGGTCGTTTTAAAGAGCTCCTTCTGCTAAAAACCACTTTGAGTAGCTAACAAATTAAGATGGAATTAATAGACATTGTAGAAATCCACTTTATTTTTGCTGGGATGAATATAATGATGGCTTTGCAGCATCTGGAGGGTTCAAATTCAACCTTTATGAACTATTAGGGTCCAAATGCACAAATAAATGAACCAAAAAGTGGGTTTGATAAATATGAGCCCATTAAATTATTTATCACTGTTTATTATAATATTAACTTCCATATTTCACGTTTTCAATGAAAATCAGCACCTTATATCTAAAGTTAAATGTCACAACATTTTTTACAGCCATAGTTGCATTTGTTTCTGGTTGAGATGTTTTGTTGATGATGAGAGTCAGTCTGGAGCAAGTCTTCTCCACCACATCCCAAAAGATTCTCAATGGGGTTCAGGTCTGGACTCTGGCTCCCTGATCCAGTCTTTATCAATCTGATTTATCCTGGTTTTGTCCAGTTTTTATGTCCTCCATCATAAAGGTGGTGGTTTAAGGAATGAGAAGCTATTCACTGTATCAGTTGGTGTTAAAGAAGCTGTTGGGATGAAATATGTTCATCACTGCAGTAATTATCCAATGGAAAGATGTGGAATATTTACTCAATTAAACACAATTATTAGTATTACTTGTTTTTGGCCAGACTGAGCATATAATGCAAAAAATACACAAACTAATGCACAAGGTAGTCTCAGTTTATAAAATATCTTGTGACACTGAAGCTGTTACATAGATGCTCCCAGTGGCCTTGATTCTGTTCATTTTATTCTTTGTACCTTCACTTCACGGAGCTAAATCCCTTTTTTTTTTTTTCTTCTATGTACTTTGTTCAGGTATCTGTATTGATATGTAAGCCAAAGCATTAACCTCTTTGTTTGTTTGTTTGTTTGTTGAAAAACCAATAAAAGTCTAAGTCCAAAACAAAAAAAATTGTGACAGGCTAAAACCTCTGTATCTGTGCAGTTCGGTATTATCAGAAAGTGGAAAGAAAGAAACGCCACTGGCTTTGGTGCGGAAGATTGATGGTTCGAGACCCAGGTGGACCCTTGGGGAACATCCTTTATGCTATACATTCCTATACCTGTAGCCACAAGGGGGCAGTGTCTCATTGTCCTGGTCCAAAGCCCGGATAAATACAGAGGATTGTGTCAGGAAGGGCATCCGACATAAAATCAACATGCGAAAAATCAACATGCGAAAGTAATTCGCTGTGGTGACCCCTGAAGGGAAAAGCCGAAAGAAACATTCATCAGAAGGTCTGTGTCCACTCAAAAAAAAAAAAAAAAAAACAGAGATATGTCACATGGACAGAAAAACAAAGGGTGAGGGAATATCTCAAACATATCTTATCATAGACAGTTATGGTCATTTACATGTTTAAAGTGGTTCAGTTATCCCGTTATATTCCAATATCCCATCATACAGTACGAACGCAGTAAATAAGTTCATCTATCATCCTGTGTATTTAGTACCTGCAGCTCGTATGATTCTATGGCATCGTTTGAAATATGACGGTACGTTTCACCTAAGCCTCTCAACAGCATTTTTTTCCTTCTTAACTGGGTTATCATGTAAAATATGCCAGTGAGTCATGTCCTTAGAGAAAAAGAAAATCTAAAAGGAATAAAAAGGGTTATTCTCAGAGGAACGTCAGAACATATGTAGCGGTCAGAATAGCTAGGATTAGCTAGTTTTGTTAAAAGTGAAATGTAAAACTATATATCACACTTTTCTTTTGTGATCATTGTAAATATGTACAGGGAAGCAAGGCCAAGAACCTTCTTAAAAAAAAAAAAAAAGAAAAAAAGCTTTATCAGCAGGGAATTATAACCCTTTAAAAATAATGAGAGAGCTTTGACTTAATTATCCTCAATTATTATCAGTGGAGAAAACACTACAACGTATTATTTTGTGGAAACATATCAAAGTAAAATCCTTTACCTACAGCAGCACTGTAGTCGGTTTAACAGATGTTGTGAAGCATTATACTCCATGCATGAAAGTTTAATGTAGACTGCATGCCTTATGCTGCAACTTTTAAATCTGTAAGGGAACAAACAGCAGTTTTGATCTAATTTAGTTCTATAAAAGTGGGAATACTGACTCTAGGCAACTTCCTGCTCCCTTAAGCGCTACATTAATTGTGTTTGTTTTGCACTGCAGTAACTTTAAACCTTTTGCAATTTGAGAGTTTGTTAAAGCGAGGCTGCATCTATAGTTGTGTGTCTACCTCCAGACAGTTTCATTCTTGTTATCATTTTCACAGTTTTCACGTGTATTTTTATGCGGTGTGTTCTTTTCATGATTGTTACCTAAATGTTCAGGAAGGAAGTCCTATTAAAAGCAGTGAGCACTTTGTATTATATATTTATGATGTCAGTTCACGTTTTTTTTTTTTTTTTGTGTGTGTGTTCTACTTTCCACATGTGGGCTCGTATACTGTATAAGATAAGATGCCTTCAAGGACTCCAAACGGGATCAGTAAAAGCAAAAATACTCTGAACTCTTTTCAGGAACTGGAGGTTGATGGTGTCATACAAAAATAATCCGAGTGAAATTACTTTCCCTATAGTAATGTGTTTCACTGTCTTAGTTTGAAAGTTCATAACCTTCCAGTGTTCAATGTACATCAACAATGAAATATTGAATTTTTCCCTGAATGAATAAGCTGGGCATGTTCTCCATTTGTGTGTTTAAACATAGACCTGTTTTCAGTTTCAAGAGATTAATGGAGGAAAATCCAATAATCAGGTGTTTGGAAAGATCTGCAGAGCTGAATGAGTCTTTGTGGTTGGTCGTGAGTAGATGCAGTTTCTACTGTTACAGTGTGGTGAACCCAACATACTGCTATTATTGGAACCCCACAGAAAACTAAAAAAAAAAAAAAAGAAAAATCAATATCACTCAAACCATGCAGAGAACATTGATTGAGACTTTTCTGTTTGAAATCAGCATGGTACGATACACAATATATTATGCAACATTGAAATATTATTGTCAAGTTAGTCTCAGAATCACAAGCTTATTATATAGAGCAAGAAAAAACAAAAAATAAATGTTACTTATTAGTTATTGAGGGCCTGACACATTGAGACAGCTGCCCTGAAATAACAAAGACAAAGTAGAGATGAAAGGACTCACTAATATTTTGTATTTATTTAGTGGTTGGTCCATTAAAATTAAGGAAATGTTTGGTCCACAAAGTCCAAACAAAAGAACAGGTAAATGTCGTTCCAGTGATTTCAAAATAATTATTAACTTTGATGTTTGAGTATTATTATAATTTGCGTATATACGTACAGAATGTTAAGCTATAAAGACAGAATTAACTCATTAAGACCCAGTGGTACTTTTGTGGCAGTCCCAAATAATTTTTCACTCTATATTTAAACTTTCTTAAGTGATTTATCGCCATTTATTAGAATATTGTTATTTCTGTGAAAATCATATATGTTCCCATATTTAATGTACTGATCAAGTATATGTTTATAAAAGCATGAAAGGATAAAATTAAAGTTTAAGCTAATTACATCAGAAACATATTATAAAGTGAAGAAAAAGTGACTTTTTCAGCGAGTCTCATTACCGGAATATTAACCCATTTACTGTCATTGATCTAACTCTATGGGTTTTACTGGTGAATCAGTGTTGTAGAAGATGACAGTGTTTCCACGGTAACAACAGAACCTCTGAATATCTAAATGGCTCATATCTGATAGCCTTAAAAAGATGACAAACTGCATTTTACAACAATTATTTATACCAATATACCAATAGGTTTAGCGGTTCTGAAGTTATCAAACATTTCACATTAGTAGATGGTTTTGGTCGATCCTGGACGTTTGGTTCTATAAGGGTTAAAAATAAAGGTTTCCAGAATGAATCAACTTCTGCAAACAAAAGTGTTGTGTATTTCTGTGACCTGTCTTTACACTTAACATAACTTTAACCCTTTCATTCAGACACAATGGCATATACTGCATTACATTTGTCTCATTTTACACCAGGGTTCATTCAACACATGTCAAATATTTGTTATAGTTTTGGTGACTAATTTGACATGAGGTCACAGTAAACACTAACTGCAGCTTATAAAAAACTATTGAGTTCTACGTTTGTGTGTGTTTTTATTCCTGTTTGTTGATTGTATGTATTTTCCTGTTGTATCTGAGGAAAAGAGACACATCTGCTCGTTACAATGGTGCAAAAATAACAAAGCTAAAGGTGACTGAAGACTTCTGCACAGTACTGTATATAACACCAGCTTTCTACTAGATTTGTCACGACGGCACATTAACTTGATTTGAATTTGGTGTTGTTTAATATTTCTGAACATATGACTTTTTTTTTTACTGTTTGTATTGAATACTAGCTTTGCTATTAATATAAATATAGTAAAAAACAACTGAGTCATTTCTCCTCTAAGTAGGACCTCGATACTTGGTTTCTACTTTAAGTTTGTGCACAAGGCAAGATGCAGTTATTACCTTTAAAGGAAAGCTGTCATTGTTTGTGTGTGTGTGTGTGTTTCATACCTCATTGCTGCAGCTTGATTAAAGTGATCATTCACTGCACAACTAATCACTGTTGATACTTTATGCAAAATAGGTAAATGAGTGATGATAATGCAGTACATGTTTTGATTTATTAGGGCATTGTTCTAAGCCGATGATCAAATGCTCATTAAAACCATAAGAGACTTGACTTTGCAAGAAATGAATCTCTGTTCTACTGCTCCAGTCTGCTTTTGGCTGGTATTATATCGCATCTGATGTTTTTATTTATTTATTTATTTTATATTTAGATGCTCACTTATCTCTAATACTGAGCAGACCGTATTACTTTCTATATTTTTATAATTCATGTCAAAGGTCAGTTTAATTAAAGTATGTGTTGACATTGTGAGCATGCTGAGATTGGAGACAATTTATTACCCCGCCCCCTGAAGGGGACACAAGGGGTATTGTTTTTGATTCAGTTCAGTTTGTTTGTTTGTTTGTTAACACTCTAGCAGCATAACATAATTGTGTTTATAGATTGTCAATGACCAGAATAGATCTGATTACATTGTGGAAAAAAAAAAAAATAGGTCAAAGTTAGAACATTTTATAAATTTTTAACTTTTTTTTTTTTTTTTTTGCCATTTACTTATAATGGGCAAAATGTCAGACGTCTGTAGCACAAAACTATTGGTTGAATTCATTGGGTTTATAGATTGCCAGTGACCCAGAATAGATGTCATTATATTTTCGCAAAAGTAATTGTACTGCAAAAATCAAGAAAGCTAAGTGCAAAGTGTCACACTGGGGCACAAATGAAAATCATCATATGAAAAACCACATTAGAAATATGCAGTCGTTCTACAATACACAGTGTATAAATACCATTTGATTTGGTCTTTTTGGGTTCCCATTCATGCACAACTTGATCATTGTTGAATAAATCAACAGTGAATGTGATCTAACACCGTCGCAGCAGCTTCCACCGGGGCAGCAGGTTTAAAGGACTGTTACATGATTGACTCAGGGTATGTTTAGGCTTCTAATATTTATACAGTTCAGTCAGCAACACAACGTCTACTTTATTGTTATTTTAAATACGGTGTTACTCATAGTAGGCACTGACAGTCACGACATATAAAATAGGGAGAATAAAGTGTGTGTATCAGATATGGCTGTTGTGTGACTGAGACACTTTTTGTGTTCTTCACTCTGTTTTCTGTAACATGCAAATCCCAACAAATGATGTAGCTTTCGACAGATGAACTATTCACACCTTCAGGGCTTTCCAATTTGGGGAAAATGTCCTAGCTCAGCAAAAAGCAACTGAGATATGGCTGTAAATAATAATAAAAAAAAAAGTGATGTAGAAACAGGAGGGGGGAGGATGAGGGCTGATAGGCTAGCACAACCTTCTCCTTACAAGACAGTTCATTAAACACTTTTCACAGCCTCTGTGGCACAATGCCTAGAATGAAAAGGATGATATAAGCTTATACAGGTCAAGGGGTCAACTTACTCTAGAAGTTCACAGATAAATGCTGAGACAGGAGCAGTGACTGAACAGCCACACGCCAAACAACCCGGGGTTATCGGTGTCACCCACCGCATTACATTTGTCTGGAGAGCACTTTGTCTTCATTGGAACACATCTGGTCCTCCACGTTCTTCTGTGTTTCATATCTTATCATTACATATCTAAACTGAAGGGAGGTAAAAAGGAGGGATATTAAGGCTATCAACGCCCAGGGTTTGGGTATCACTCAGTAGATACTAGTCTTCATGTTGCTAAACTGCTTAGATAAGCTGTCTGTCTTTTTTTTTTTGGCCCATTCACATCTAAAATGTAACTGTATATCACTGAACACGAAGGCGGTGTCGTGCATGAGAAACAAATACAAGCGGGTCATCTGTCTTATGACCATCTCACAGCATTTGTCATGACAAGGTAATTAAACAACCTCTTTCTAATGAGAATTCGCACAGCTATAATTTCCAGTGTGGCAAATGTATCCTTATAGATAAGCAGCCTGCAAGTTTTGATAGACTTTTTGTGGGGCACACCACTGACAGAGAGGCAAATTAATGACCTCCCTGGAGAGTAGAACTGGTGTATGGGGAGTCTTATAAATAGAGCAGGGGTATGATGGAAAGTCTGTGATATCCGTGTGACTTCCACTGATTCTAGACGAACCAGCAAGACTAAAAAAAAAAAAAAAAAAAAAATCTTTATGAACTGAAGCAGGTATATATCGTTTGTGTAGTTATAACCTAGTCTGAGACAGTGATGAGTCATAGTCAAAAAAAAAAAGTCTGTTTTAACCTCCTCGAGAGGTTTCTTCTCCTAGTAAACTGCCGTTAGTAAGTGCTGTATAGACTTGACACATTTATTAGAATTTCAAGCATTAGGCTGCAGGATGATTTCATTTTGGTCTGATTTGCTGTCAGTTTAATGTAAATGTACCTGAGACTCAGATAACAGCCCATGCTGCTGCTATCTGCTCTGCTGTATAATGCAGTACAATCATATTTTGGTGCTTCAGATCATAAACTAGCAGCCTTAAGGCTTTTCAATATCTGACACATGGCTGAAAGTTTTAAAGAGTCTGAGCCTAAGCAATCCAAGTCTACTCTGAGGCCTTATTCTTGTGCCGAATCAATATACTTGAGGGTGGAGGGCAGAGACAAGGGGACTGGTATTTAATAGGAAAGTGAAATGAGAGTCTTCTTAAGTACCTCTGTGCCCTGTGTGCATGACAGAGCTAAAGTGGTACCTGAAAAAGGTTATCACGTCAGTGTTTCTTGAACTGAGAATAGCTCAGGAGCTTTCAGTGATATCCTCCACCCGTCGCCATGTTTACGTTGCTCACTGAAGGGTTTGATTTGTTTTTGTTCGGCCGGTGTCTTTGGAAGCTTTGCCTCACCATTTCCTCCTTTTGTAATTATCGGTCGATTTTTGCATTGGCTCAGTTTTATTGTTGAAAAGAATCTTAAAACGGCCACACTGATAAGAGTTTGTTTCTTTTATTCTTTTGTGCCCGTTTGTGTGAATGCATTGTTTGGACCTACAAACACTTTGCAGGAAAAACTCTGTACTGTTTACCTGCCCTTATTTAAATAAAAAAAAATTAACTCACAGGAGCAAGGATTAAAACAAAATAAGTGTTGTTTGTTTAATTTTTTGGTGTCGACCATGGAAATGAAATTCGTGAACCTTTTTAGATGCTCATTATGTGGATTTTTCCTGTCATGCTTTCCATCAAAAATTGTAATTTTCACAAAACATGCAGAAGCTGGCCAGCAACTGTCACAGGGTTTTGTCAGCAGTGGAGCTTGTTATTATGGAAACTAACAACGTACATATACCATTTTTTTCGAGACCAAGTACAAGTACTTACATTTGAGTACGTGCTGAGAGTGAGTACTGACACGGGTACTTAATAATCCCATTACAGTTTTTAGTTACTTTTGAAAATGTGCTTTATTGTCATTGTCATTAGCCTGACTAACAGAATGCTGCTACTGACATTTAATGTAGGTTTAATGTAAATTTGTGGCAGAAGCCGAATAAAATATAAAAACTTGGCCGAATACCAAGTGCGGTTAAGTTTTTCACTATTTTTCTAATAGTCCGTAAATAGCCTAGAATCCATTTTTAGACATGTTTTTTAAAGAAAGTAAATGTTTATTGAATATTCCAAAACACTAAATGGTTGATCATCCAAAGTCATGAACTCTATTCCCTTCTTTGTAATTCCATTTGCTTTGGCGCTGTCCTTTACAAGCTTTTTTCATTTTTTCAAAGACGTCAGCCAGACGTCAGTAATTTTTCACTAACTCACTGTCACTCTTTGAAAAGATCCGCTACCTCCACGGTTCTCTGTGCTACTGCTCCATGTGGGTAAACATTCACAAGCACCCTGAAAATGAACAGAATTATGTATGAATGTAGGACAGATGGACAGAAAGAATGCTCCGTCCCTATCCAGCTGTGTCTTTGATGTTACTTTTGTCACCGTCATTTATTTAGAAAAATCTCCACATTGCTGACATTACTCTTCTGCCACGCACTTTTATGAGTATGAGTAGAAGTACACACGTTCAGTATCGGACTGATACGCAGTACTGGTATCGGCATCGGTGCATCCCTAATGGATACCTTCACCTTTTGTAACACACGCACTGCTGATGCAGTCAGTTATGTATTCAAGCAAATCTACTGCCTACTACTATTGTCCAAAAGGCTGTGTGATGTGATTTATGCAAAGTTTCTTGGAAACTACCTACAAATCACAAATCCTGTACTCTATGGGGACAGTGTGCTGCATTATTTATGCCTATGATAGAATACGGGAGAATGAAAGTGCTCTAATTAAATCCTTGTTCCCTTTAATTGAACAGTGTTCTGTCGGATATTTACTTGCCTAATATTGGAATATATCAAGGCTGGCATGAAGCACTCGCAAGTCATTAAACATGACCTTTTCTTCAAACTAAAATCAATCTCTTTAAAGTCAGAGCCATGCCTTATCAATAGCTCCCCAAATTAAATGTTCCATCCAATGGGGGGTGGGGGGGTGTTCTTAGGATTCCAGTTCTTCTCCAAAGACTCATTTCAATAATTCCTTTCATTGTCCTTCGTAGACGATTGATGTTATCCAGACAACAAAGCGGAGCTCTGCATGTCATCATTAACGGGTGAGGGAATAATGCACCAGTAGGTAACATGTCAGCCTTTCTGTCAGTGACAATCTGTACTATTTTATCTGAGGTAGATGTGAGCAGCAAATAAGACGCATTACAGAACATTTAAAGCTGCATTTAATGATCTTAGTTAGATATATAGATAATCATATGCTATGGGACTCGCATTGGATAATAACTTCTACAAAATAAATAATGCCATGAAAATTAGGCTCAATATGTCATCTGTAATTTCAGAAGACAGGTTATTAACCATGAATGTTTTTATGGAAGTGAAGGCAATCATTGTATTTGGATTACCTCAGCTTTTCATCAGTAAACAGAAAATCTGCAGGAGAAATCAAACCTATAATCCTGTGAGCCTTTTATAACTCGCTTATCCTTAATGGCGACCTTTGTGTGAACCTCTGAACAATTTCCTCTTCTATTCAGTGCACACGACTACGCTTCAGCTAGTAATATTCCTTCATATGGTAATTGACCATTGGTAAACATTATTTATCATGCAGCTGCATTGGGAAATTGCAATTTGAGCAAATCCTTCTTTTAAAAATCAGCTTTTACTGTGGGCCTTTGTTGGTTGGAAAAAAAAAAAACACCCGCTGTTAAAGAGCCCACTGCGTTTCTGATGTGTGATGACAATGAAGAGCGTCTCCGGTCTTGGACGGAGGTGTCACATGATTATACAATACATGCACTGGATGATATATATGAAGGCTTTTTATTTGATTAAAATGTGAATTGTGCATTTATATGAAACATTAAGGATGTTTTTACATGAAAGTACAAAGTTGAAATTAAATGACAGTGTTTCTGTATTGTTCAGAGGAAGTATACTCCATGTTTCTGTGGTGTAGTGTATTGTCTGATTGATTCTGCTGAAATAGTAGAAGTTGATTATGTCCAAAATATTCAACTATGAATTAAAGGACTGATCATATATTATTTTCTCAAAGCAGCGACATCCACCAATGAACAATGTAGCTGTAATCTGTCTTCAAATAAATATCCTGACTAATTGCAACTTTGACTAGAACTGAATGATCTGACCTCTTTAAATTTGTGATTATCTTAATTTGATAATAAGCAACTGAGATATGGCTGTAAATAATAATAAAATATAAATTTAAACAGTATGTACCTAATGATGACATATATATATATATATATATAGTCTTGCTCTGAGACATCCCAAAATTAATGAATTTTTCATTTTGGTGCAAAAAATTTAACCGAATTTGGGACAAGAAAAGCTTCCTAGGTGTCTTTGCATTTTATCTTGAAAATTGTTAAATTTATCCATCTGATGTTTTTTTTTCTAATCTAATTGTCAGTCTCATTCGGGGTTTTGTGTGTAACCCATAGTGTCCACTGGCGTTAGATGTGGACCTGCCCAGTTAAACACAAACAAATCATGAGTGATTTTGCAACAGTGATCATTTTCGTGAAACACTCTGCCTAGTATAATTACTTTGATTCTGAAAATAGATCTGTGAGAGTATAAAAAGGTATTTAAAAAAATAGTAGTGCATAATTTTCATGTGCTTTTTACCATGTTACATGCAGATTTTTGTTTAAAAAAAATAATATAAAATCTATATAAAAATGTGTTTAGCAGTTTCTCTTTTATCTCAGTAAATATGTTTTCGAAATAAATCCAAATTGCTTCCAAAGTTGCTTCATAATATTAGTCTTTAGCTGGTTTGTATTTTTAGCCCCATGTCCTGTTTTTTAGGGACCAGATTCATAGAAGCACACATATGGTCTCCTTTTCAGAGGAATTATACAAGTAATGGCACTGTCCCAAATTTCATACTCACTTGTTATTCTTTTTACATTGGCTGATTACCAGTACAATTATGATATTTTACAGTGTGTAAGTCTGTATATAGTGAATCTTTAGAATTTTATTGCATTAAAACTTTAAACTGTGTTGAGCTGCAGTTTGTGTAATGTGTTATTTTGCTGCTGCTTAGAAAATGATGACGGCAAATGGAAGGTGAATGAATGCATGCAGGTCCTGTGTCTGAACTCGGTACATTATAAAACTCCAGTGAAGACAAATTAGGCCTCAGTCCATGTAATTAATGTTAAATGCATGTATAGTATGTCTTATGAGGAAAATGTGCTGTCATAAATATCAATTATATGACCCCAAATACAAATAGGGTTTCGAGTCAGATAATAACAAATTTTAAAAAACCCCATCACACACAGCCTAAACCTCCAGAAACCAGAGGAAAACCTGTGTTAGTTTGGTTGTAGCCTGCCTATATTTTTTTTTTAAAAAAAGTGATAAAATGGTGATTCAGACTGCCTACCTTAAAAGATCATCCTGTGATCTTCAGACCGGGCAGTTGTTTTTTCAGACATACACGACTCAACACGCCAATCATGTTCTCCGACCGTACAACCAGAGGTGGAGCAGTTGAAACAGCCTTACTTTTAAATACAGCTGCAACAGCATTACTCTGGAAGACCAATCACCAAAGGCTGCCACATTGTCTTGATTTCAGCAGAGGCTATTTAGGGATTTGAAAACACCTCCAGAGTTAGTGATGACTTACAAATGGAAGCGCCATTAATCGATACGCTCTCATGATGCAGTTTCCCCTGGAGACATAATGTATGCCCAGTGCTGAGGTACTCAAAACATGGAACATGGCTATCGACAGACTGTCTGGGTTCTATTGGACCATCTGCAGCCATGTTGTTGTTTTGGTACTGAAAGGCTGTCTGTTCTGTGCATTAGACTCACTAAAACTTTAAATATTACACTACTTACATGGCATTTTTCATAAAGGATTAATGAGTCATGACAAATAGCTTCATCAATGTTTAATATTTCATTTACTAATACTTTATTGATTTATTGAGCGTGAGACAAATGTTCTGTCTTTGTGAGAGAGTGGTATTTTATTCTATTCTGCTCCGTTCTGTTCTGTTCTATTCCATTCTATTCGACTGTTTGCCCTCTTTCTACCCCAAATTATTGAAGCTACTTCTTTGGTCAGGCATCCACTTTAACATTTCCGAAAATACATTGTTGGAATAACTATTTATGAATGGTTTATTGAGTATGCATTTTTTTATTTTATTTTTTAAAATTTTTTAACTTGTCCAGCATCATAACAGCAGAATGGTAGTCTGGCTGCTTTTTGAAGCTGAGCAAATTTGCTTTAACAAGGGAAAGTTCATGAAGTATATGAGTTTGCCCTTGATATTTTACTGTCTTTATTATGAGTTTTATTTGTTTGTTTGTTTTTTAAACCACATTGTGATGCCGGACCTGACAGGTAGAGACAGGGGGAGAAGAGAAGGAGGGAGTGAAGGGGGCGGGGGTCCTCACAGTAGAATAGCAACAGTACTAACAACAACAACCGTACTAATAATTACAATGAGAACAATGTCCAGAACCAGAACCGCGCAAACCAGACAAAGAAAAATACTAGGATGAGATGAAGTAAATAACACCTGCTTAAGAAGAGGAAAACATAAACAAACTGTAATAAATAACATAAATAATACTCAAGTATGCATTAAATGTTTATTATTATTATTAGATGCAATACTTTCCTATCAATACCTAAAACACATATAACTGTGTCACTTTCACACCATCAATATATGATGTCATTCTCTGACAACCTATAAATCGCTTTTATTAACAATTTACAACCCATCTATAAATGATTTGTGATTTTTAAATTAAATTAAATCTTTAGTTACGGTCTATAAACCCTTTATATCATCTGTTTTTATTAGAAAATAGGCCTGTTAATTTAATGTGTTCTTACTAAGAAAAAAAAATAAAACGTGTTTATGGTCTGAGGTCTAGGTTTGCCTCACCTCCCACATCACCTTGCAGTGAAGTTAAGTCTGTAAGATAAAACAGAATTATTATATCAAAAAGAAGCAATAAAGAACCTCTCTTATATATACCTCTTTGCTCTAACCTCGCGGTGACCTTAACTACTCTGACTGTTGTGTCTTTGTTTATGGAGTGATGAAGAAGGGAGAGGCAGAGAGCACTGTAGGCTGTGGTCAGAAAACTCCCTGCACGACTACAAAGAGCGATGACATGTTTGATTACATTTATGTTTGATTGAGTTTAGTGCTCCCTTATGCTAGCTTGGAGAAAATGAGATTTCCCCTCCCAAAATATTACCCCGCTTCCCTCTTCCAAGCCATCCATCAAGGTCCTATATGGTTTACCACTTTGCCAATTTTACACATCCCATGAGGCTCTCTACCTTACCTTCTCTTCCACACATTGCACCTGTCTAACCAAAACAAGGCACCAGTACCTAACCTAATAACGATTACACTCCTTGAAAACCAATGCAATCTTTAAAGCAAAAGCCCACGCTGCGATACCAACACTCCATATGTTCTTGAATACTGCAGAACAAACACAGCTCTTTAATTATTTACATACCAACATAAATTTCAGTCGTAACGAGAGGCAGTATGCACTTACAGCTCAGCAGAAATGCATACTGCTGGGTTGCAGTAATACATTTAATTCTACACTGAAGCAGCAATGTGTCACAGCATGAATATGGCCCCCCACTCCCACCAAATGGTAAGAAATACCTCATGCCACTCATCCTGGCTCATCCGTCACTAAAATGAGCTCGGAATAGCAAAAAGCAAGCGTGGAAAAAGAAACCAGGATCTAACGGGGCAAATTACGTAGATATTTCTGCGTTGTTTGTTTGTGCTTGTTTGGCTTTTGAACTGTAAAAGAATAGGAGCAAAGCAAAAACAGACAGCCATATATTGCTGTTGATTGCATCAGGCTGTATATCTGCTCTCAATCTGTCAACCTCAGTGTAGACATCCATCTCTCTGTCATCATATGAGTGCCGATCGCAGGCCACATATATGACTTTATAGAGGTAAGATTAAAAAAAAAAAAAAAAAAAAACGGCCCACCCAAGCCAATGAAATGTAAAAAAAAATCAGTCTGTTCACATCTTTGAAGTCCATGTTTAAGAAAACTCGCATGTACCCACACCACTGGTTCTTTATTTTATTACAGTTTCAGCAACAAACTGAACTGTATACCCCCTCAAGCATCCTTGACTGAATCAGCACAGAAATATAAAGCAAGAATCTTACCGTCTAAACCATCTGCGCTTCATCACAAGACAATTTGTTTCCAAAGTTTATTGGAAAAGACAAAAAACACAAGTGACATTTGGTAAGGGAGAAGCCCATAGCATGGCGAGCTAATATCTGTTGGCTACTGTGTATTTGTGGGCCTGCTAACAGCCATCACAGCACTATTTCTTCCAAGCCTGATGCGTCTCTCTTCACCCATAAAGCTAGATGCTGTGGGTTACCTTGACATGAAGGACGTACATAAAAAACACATTAGTCTGGGTTATGGGTTTCTGTTCTCTGTGTCTGTAGAAGTCATTTTGAGTTTCCACAGACAGAAAAAAAAAACCCTCAAAGAAAATATCTGTCTTTATTTAATAATTGACAAAGGGAGCAGCGTGCGACATCTAAGGAATATGACTATTATGATTTTGAACAGTACGGTGACACAGTGTTATTCTGTCTAATCACTGGCTATGAGTTTTATTTTGAAGAGGAAAACATGATGATTCCATAACACAGATGTGTGTAAATATTGATCTGTTTATTGATTACACTTTATGCTTTGAGTGATATAATCTGTGGATATATAATACTCATTCAATGTTTTTTTTTTTTTTTTTTAATTCTAAATCTAGTACATGACTTCCATCTGATGTTGAGAGTTTGGAATACCGGTACTATATGTAACCTTTTTAATACATTTAGATGAAAATATGATATAATTGGTAATACGTATAGGAAGGTGGCAGGTCAGTAACAGCTCAATGTGGTGCTGCGTTGGTGGTGATGAAGCATCAAACCTCTGTGAATACAAGTTGGTATCATAAAGATGGAGGTGGCGTGTATTGCTGCTGTAGTTCTGTTAACCAAATCCTGGTGAAGTGTTTGGCACTTGCATTTTGTCATATTTGATTCTTAATAAGGATATTATTGTGGAACATTTTGCTGTAAAATGTCTGTCTTTAATTGTAATGTCTTTTCTGTTGTGGTTGTGTATATCTGACAGTTTCCCAAACAGAAAGACAATTCCTGAAAAGACAATAAACAAACTAATTATCCTGACAGGCACCACATTTGGTATGATGGTTATTCTGTCCTGGACCCGTCCTGTCCCAGTGTTGACTGGTGAGTTTCTTGTATTGTTTAGGGATGGGTACTTATTACATTTAAACTGATACTCTGTTCCTGGGAACCACTACCAGTATACAGCAGCACTGGTTTTTGGTACTTTGTGTGTGTGTGTGGTGATTAAAGTCATTTTGTCTTATAAAAAATAGTAAGAACCTCTAAATTCTGAATTTTTATTTATCAACATCACACATGAAATAACATAAAAGCATAAAACTAGAGAAAATAACTTCAAAATAAATATAACATTTTTACAAACTAAAACAAATCAATCCTAGCACGGACTGTACTGCACATGTTCAGCAGTTCTTTTTCAGGAACACCAACATATCTACTTTTTCTGGCAAGAGCAGACACTGACTTTTTTTTTTTTTTTGACACCACTTGTTCTCCCCTGATTCTGGCTGTAGGTGAGGAGGCGCCGGCTGCTGCAGGTGCAGTGACGGAGCCTGGTGCGGGAGTCATAGCCTATGCTCCTTTGGGGCTTTCCATTATTGTACATTCTTCAGCCTTCATGTGCAGATTGTGTTTGATGAAGTGTTTCCTCAGGTTTGAGGTGTCGCTGTGGCTATAGCTTCACACTTAGCATTACGAATATTTCAGCGAGCACAGTGGGGCCATACCCTCAAACACTTTCTATTCACCGTGCCTGCTGTTATCATCATGCAGCCATTGACGTAAGGATGCGTTCAAGTACCAAAATGTGGTGCCGTTTGACTTGAGTCAATACTAGGTCATACCGACAGAATTTGGTGGATACCAATAAAAGTACTGGATTCAGTACCCATCCCTAGTAGTGTTTACAGCAGCTCCACTACCTCCCCAAAGCAGCACAGTTTGAGTCCTTTGATCATGCCTGCAGAAGCTTCTTGGCTCTCTGCAAAAGATGCTCACAGATTGCCATCATATACAAATTCCCTGTGGACTACTTGGGCTGGGGATTTGATTAGCTTATCGTCTGTGTGGAGACGACCATGCAAGTTGGTGTGATTATGCCACAGAATAGCAACAGCCCTGGGTGTGTCAAGACGTCAGCATAAGTTGACCTCAAGGATCACAAGCTACTGCCATCTGATGTCCTCATTTATGCCAGGTCATTTAATTAACCTGCCACGTCATGTTCTAGAAAATATGTCTGACCACACGTATTATTTCACAGCTATAAGCTTTATCATTTCAACTTGTCCTATTAATCATATCCTGTTCCTGTTCTGTTATTTTACAGTTCTAGGGAGGCAAAACGGCACACACAAGATAGACTCAGTAAACAAATGACTCCAAATTATGCAATCTATCAATTCAAGAGGGACCTGCAAATACCAAGCTGTCAGATCCAAATGAAAGCCATTAGTTTTCAGCGATCAGAGGCTGTGAAAACCTCCGACAAAGACGACCTGCTGGAGTGCAGTCAGCAGCGATTCTATTAATAACAACTATGATGACACCTGCCACAAAGAGGCAGTGATCAAGGTCATGGAGCTTACAGGTGTTCTCTGTAATCTGTTACCGAGTCTGTCTCTCATTTCCACATATTAATTCCCTTATTGGCAACAGGACACTTGGAAATGTACTCAGAGCTGTCAGTATGCATTTGGAGTTAACTATTCCGGTGCATGCTGCGAATGGGGTTAGCGTTAAGCTAGTAAAAGATGGGGAGGTGGGTCAAAATATGGAACACGTGGATCAGACTGTCAATTAGCTTCAATGCATCAACTATTTACACAACATATAATAAACCCAAGGACAAATCAAATTTATTCAAAATGCTGCTTAAATAGTCTTCTCATATCTGAGGCTGATACTGCAAGCATTTAAGAAAATAATGGAAATAAATTCTGTGCCATTAAGAATTTGGAGTTGGAGATTTGATTATTTCATATAATTACAGCAACATACATGTGTAATGTATCAACATATCTATATCTGACTTCATTTACCAGTTTCTACAACATAAGGTATACACTCTAAACCCCATTTACACAAATTCAGCTTAGTTCTGGGTTTATTTATCCACTCACTGATCAGTTTGACACATTACATTGCATTTTATATTTTATCCAAAGCGACTTACAATAGAGGACATAAACATAGCTTATAGCACTTGCAGATATAAGGTGTACAGGAAATATACAGAACAATAGGTGCAACTGCCAACTGGGGGTAGTAGGTTTTTTTTTTTTTTTTGCTTTCACATGGGGTCAGATAGAGTAGACACATACACACACAACGCACAACCTGGACAGACACTGGACAGATGTGTTGGTTGTATATTATTCTGTGCAATTTACATAATGTGTCTTATCGTGTATCGCACTGGTACCAAATATCAGTGATTCACAGCAATACCTCAGTCACTGTTACCTGAAATATGGCAGATACATGGAAGTGGAGGTTCTATCCAGTATATGTTTGTTGCATTCCCACTGAAGACAACAGTGACTCCACTCTTTTCTGATCATTTCAGTCATATATGATTCAGATGAGGTTGACCTCCATCTTTAATCCATAACTTTTCACCCAGACTCGACGTTATACTTATTTTTTTCTCTTTTTTTTGTGTGCATGTATGTGTGTACAAGCAAACTATTTTATTCCACTTGTTTATTCCTATTTATTTCTATGTGCACTATTACTTCTATGCACAGCACATTGGCACACACAGTTGCTTTGTGCATAATAAATAACATTGGATTGGATTGGACTGCATGTGGGTCAGTTCAAAACCAGAACCAATTCACACTGGAATCTGACATTGGCCATATTTTAATGTGAACAGCTGTGCGATAAAATCAGACTTGAGCAGTAAATTAGAATTTCTTTATTTTGTTCTTTCTCTTTTGTTAATGAATCGTCTTATCTGAGGTATCATATTCAGTGAAACTGGTAGAAAAATTCCACAATTACTACTTTTAGCTTTCTAGATGTATTTTTCTTTGTTTCAGTCACACAGATATCACCACAAATCGTAATACCATTCATTATTACTGCGAGTAAAGTATCACGAGTTCCCCCAACACACTTTTATACAAATGAATTTTATTATAAATGATTGAGAAAGTGGGACACATTTTTAGGCTAAATCTAAGATTAAATATACAGTAGGCAGTGTCCCACATTGCCTCCAAGTTTTACAATTTTCACTGGGGAACAGTGTGGCCTGCAAGCTTTAGAAGAATATTTTCCTGCTTGTCCAGGTACATCAGTGATCCTGAATTAAAATGTGCATATAAATGGTCGACAGATGAATTTGGTGCTGTCATTTCCTGCCAATATGCATATATATTGTCCTTTTTCTGATTTCAGTATTCTGTTTTCATTCTGCTTTACCGGTGAGTGCGTGCTCAATCATGCAGTCAGTATCTTAAACACTGGACGGTCAAACACTTTAGAAAATCACCTCAGTGAGGATTCAAATATTTGACTGTGTTTGAACTCATCTAATTATAAGAATGAAAATGAACATTTTTGCAGATAAAACAGAAGAACGTGCATTTTTATTAGGGTTTTTTTTTTTTTTTTTGAGTGAGTGTTAATTAAACACTCTATATGTCAAATCCATATCTGAATCCCTCAGAGCATCTCCGCTAAGACAGACCACAAAAATAACAATCTACCATCACCCAGAAATCATCCTAACTGTAGATTTCAAATGTCTCCAGGGCTTTGCTGTTCAGTATCCAGTTCAACATTTTGAGTTTCTCATTTAACTGAGCTCCTATTTTCCTTCCACATTGTTTGATTTAATTATGTTATCTATATTTGTCTTGTCTTGTGTTTTTTTTGTGTGTGTGTGTGTGAGTGTGTGCACGCTGCAAAAGATAGACTCTTTGTTAAAGTAGGGCACCTCTCTCATTAGACACTCTCTTGAAAAAAAAAATGGCAAGAGGTTTTTGCACTTCATTATCATCGTTACCAACAAGAACATACTCTCTTTTTTTTTCGTAAATGATTAAGCAGGTCCTTTCAACGTATTTAACTGCATCACTTTCAGCTGGTTGTTTGGAAGCCATTAGTGGAGGAGGAGAAAAAAATGCAGCCAACATTTACACAAAAATGCAATGCACTTACCGACATGTTATCCACTCTGTGCACAGTCACTTGTGGGGTTTCTCCCAGTTTGTTTTTTTTTTTTGTTTGTTTGTTTGTTTGTCAAACCGTAGTCTCTCACACATTAAATTTAAAAGAACAAATGCAAGTGACATGTGCTGTGATTATGATACACAAGATTCTGGTTTTATATCTGCTTATATATTTAACAAGAAAACTATGATATGCAGAGTGAGAGCAGAAGGCCCAAAATGAGTCACTGTTAAACCAAAGAAATTACATAAAGGATTGTAATGGGTTCAGAGGTGTAGTCCAGGGTATATGGCAGTATACAGAATATACCTACGTATTTTCATTCAGTAATGCGTATACCCACTTCTAATGAGCACCATTCAGTAGTATGTGAAGCCGTGACCTGCTGTACTCTGCCTCTAATTGGCTAGTACTTGATACTTTCACTGATTAGATTGGTTAACTTGCATGAGGACTGATGACAGAGCCAATCAGAGGCAGAGTTCGGCAGGTCATTCCAAGGAAAATATTACTAACTAGTGCTGGCCACCTCTGGGATCTCATTGGATACTTCCTCAGGTGTCACTGCCACTCCAGTTGATTGACAGGTCACTGCATGTCTCATTGAAAGATGCATGATTATTGGAAATGGGTTAAGAAAGGAAGAATAAATGCATTTTGAGTGAGTGACGCATATCAAGAGAACCTACTTTAATGGAATACATAATTCTGTTAATTAGCTAGTTTTAAGGTGCTTTCCAAATGAGTCACTGGTCATATGACTGCACATTAGGGGAAAAGAGAAGTTGCTAAGAGTTCAACTGTGCAAGTAGGCTAAAGCTATGAAGGGCTAATGCTATGAAAACCTATTGTTATGAAATGCTGACATTATGAAAGGCTAATGTTCTCCTTTGTTTACCTCATGTTGAATACATTTACATTTATGCAACTGTTTAGTAATACCTACAAACTGCTCCTGATCAAGTCATGATCGTTTTACAATAATGAACAGATACTACTGACAGATACTGGGGTAAACTAAACAGACTAGTCTTAAATGTCACTGTTTCTAAAATGGTGTTTTTCTGGACTACTTTAAAAAAAAAAAAAAAAAAAAACTTCCCACTTCTCCAGGGACTACACCACTGACTGGTTATATTTAGTGATTTAGATGTAAGAAATGCGGCTGTTGTAGTAGTAGCCCCTGTATATTTTTATCTTCATGTGGTGCATTTTTGAGGCAAAAGCGCAGGGGATATTCCTGGACCCCGGGCTTTACACTTGCTCTACATGGGACTGATACTTCACTCGGTTCTCAGGGCTACAAGAACTGTCTGCTGGATCAAAGCAACACTGTCAAACTGGGCTCCACGTATCCCAAGCATAACCGACCTAATGTACACAATCATGTGAGTTTGAAAGCGTCTAAATGATGGGAGTAGCAGGGCCAATGCTCGGCTGCCTGAAAGGTTTAGATCTCCCCTTCACTGGAGATTTAAATTCCACCAACGGCAGCATGCTGACTCAAAGAATTGCCTGAGTAGGAGCTGCTGTTATCTGAACTTGGGTAATACCCCTGTGACTGTGACTTAAAATGTATCCTAATTTTTTTATTTTTTTTTCATCACACTCCATATCATAAGGCCTCTTACAGCAACTTTTAGATAGAGTATCCCTGGGGCAGACAAAATGCAGAGCATACATTCATTTCTCTTTTGATATGCTATCACTGCAGCTATCTGACTGACAGATTCCGTTGTAAAGGATTTAAGCACCATGGACAGAGAAAATGATCTACGCAAAATGCAATAATATCCACTGTCTATGTACCTCTTTTCTTTATTGGCGTCTCTCCCTGTGTACACAATAGGGCCACATTAGCATAACTATGTCAAATGAGACAGGTTTGGTCTTTGAAAGTTAAAAAGGCCAAAACAACCTACCTGTGCATCATCTTTTTTTTTTCCCTCATGAGTTTACAAAAATAGTACAGGCGGAGATGAGCAGTTATCCACCTCATTATCTAGATAGGTCACAGTACAATGGCAAGACCTTTGCTCTCGAGATGGCATTAAGTATTCAGGTAAAAGCTGAGTACATTTGTAAGCATCCTGGCACACAAACATAGGACTGTTTGGAACTCATCAAATCTCAAAGTTGATGTCTTATTAATACATACAGACCCAGTGCTATTTTTCTGGCAGTTCCCAAATATTTTTTTCTATTTTCTATTTATTATTAGTTTCTTTTGTGACATTATCCTATGTATTATCTTTTTTTTTTTTTTTTTGGTGCAAATCATGTATTTTCCTACATTTAGTTCACATATCATGTAGATGTTCATAAAAACATTGAATGAATTCAAAGTTAATAATATCAAAACTAAATTATGAAAAAGTGACTTTTTCAGTAAATGTATTTCTAAATGAATGTTACTCCAGTGTGTCCATCCATGAGTTTTACTGGTGAATCAGTGTTGTAGAAGATGATGGTGTTTCTATGATAAATACAGAGCCTCTGAACGTCCAAATGGCTCATATCTGATGACCATGAAAAGACAAAAAAACCCCAACTGTATTTTACACCAATTATTTACATGTATTGATAGGATTAGTGGATCGACAGGTATTTAACAGTTTACATCAGTACTGTCGCCAGTGGCTGTTTGGGTCTTTATGGGTTATGTACCATATGAGTAACGGTTTGATTTGATTAGTTGAGTATTTCAAATGTC
Source organism: Maxillicosta whitleyi (assembly GCA_029822895.1). Lineage (NCBI taxonomy): Eukaryota > Metazoa > Chordata > Actinopteri > Perciformes > Neosebastidae > Maxillicosta > Maxillicosta whitleyi. The sequence continues at coordinate 1,021,742 of JAPSES010000236.1, forward strand.
AACATTTACAAACAAGACAAGGAAAATTTATACAAAAAAGAAAACATATTAAAAAAGAAGCAGCATGAAGTTCAACGTGTATTCTCCTGCCCCCTTACCATATCTTTTTTACTGACCTTAGATTCCCATGTCAGTTCCCATAAGTTAACTTAACAAATATTACACATAGCAGAATAAATTCTGACTAAGCCTGCACAAAACACAACATGCCATACATGTCAAAAATAAACTGTCCATTTCATAACAGTATTACATATCAAACTTCATTTCATAACAATATTACATATCAAACTTATACTATTTCCATTTCATAACAGTATTACACATCAAACTTGTACTATTTCCATTTCATAACACTATTACATATCAAACTTATACTATTCCCATTTCATAACAGTATTACATATCAAACTTGTAATATTTCCATTTCATAACAGTATTACATATCAAAATAAACTCCATTCTATATACGTCACACGTATGGTTAATATCGCACTGCACCCAAACATCACTGTGCTGTTTCATGGTTTCAGTCCAAGCACAATAATGTACACTGTTATTAAAGACACTATTCAGCAAGTTTTAAAGCAGCCCTCCATATAGGTGTAAATGTCAGACAAAGATTTAATTAGAATAAGAGTAAAGTGTGGAAAAATCCACTGAGACTGTGAACTGTTGCCTCCCATGAGCAGACACTTCTTCAAGATTCACTTCCTAAACTAGCATATGAGGCGCAGAACAATAAAATGTGTGTGTTATTACACTGGGAGATGAGCCTGGGTAGATGATATTTGCCTCTTTTCTGTGAGTTTTAAGATGAAGCAATCTCATATTTGCTGATGGAAGCTTTCTCAAAAAAAAAAAAAAATTCAGAACTTAAGCGTGTATTTTGTACTCTGCATTTTATAACAGTCTTGAGGGAAACTGAGAGATGAAGAGCTAGGTAACTGCAAGGACAACAGGTACTCTCTAGTCCGTCGCTACAGCTGACTCAGCCACCTCAAAAACCCAGGAGCCCCAACGTTTCATGTGGTGAACAACATTCCATGCATTTTGAGTATTTTTTATTGAAAATGCTGTCTATAGGTGTAATGGATAAAAGAATGTATCTGCCGCTGGATCTGTGAACATGTCCTATGTGCAGCACCTTTTTCGATAAAGCGAAAGCAAGACGTGTGAAAATATTGCCGAAATATCCGCTGGAGTCAGCACTGATCGAGATCCCTGTGGACCGTATCTGTGTCCTTATCTGGTGAGCCTGTATCAGGTGGTTTCCGAGGCAACAGCGAGTCCTGGGTGGTATAGGCTACTGAGTAGGTGTACCTAAAAGTAGATCTGGGATATGTGCATACAGTAGGTTCAGTGTATGAGTGAAAACATATATGATGTTTATAAATATTCTGATCATGCTCTGGTAGATGTCTGGGAAATGTCACTTGAAACTGTGTCAACATGTGTTTGCCTACAAATTAATTACAACAAGATGGAGTTGAAATTTAATTTAACAAAATAAAATAAAAGCTCTGCACTGGTTTGTGCATTGCACTGTAGATTTCCCTGCAGCTGTCATTACTGATGTACTTGACAGAAGACATTTCGGATAAATGGCTAATGATGGTACCCTTGTAAATCACAGAACAAGTCAGTCACGACTACGCCCGTTCACCTTGGATGTTTTATGTGGCTCTGAAATGGATCAAATTAATTTAATTTGCATTCAACCGCCATGCTAAAGGTTACAATATTTAACCTAGGCTAATTTGTTTTCCCAGTGCATTTGTTTTTTGAGTACACTCATGATTATAAGGGTGTTGTCTGTCCTCATCATATCAGTAAACTGTGGTTTGGTGTTTGATTAATTGATTTCGATGAAGAGATTTACTTCCTCCCAGCTGGTAAATAGTGCACTAGGGAGCGGAGAAAAACAAACGATAGCACTGCTGATATTTCTGCTGAAGGGTAGAAAATATAAATCACTTCCGAGGAATGCATGACTGCACATTTATTCCAAATCATAATTCAACACTGCTTACATTTGTTCAACATTACTGTGCACTCGTCAATAATGTTAAGGGAGCCATAAATTTATGCAAATGAGCTGATTATCTGTGCAGGAACAATTCTAATTGTATTTTGATAATTAAAGTAAATTTTACTGGTGTAATTTTTTTTTATTATTTATCTGCGCATACTTATTCCATTACATTATTTGGTGCCTTTGGTACGTTGCAGGTGCCAGAAGAAATATGATTATGTTTGGCACAATAAAGCCCACACTCCCTATCTGTCTGTCCAATTATTCAAGCAGCAGTAAAACTATCTTGTCACAAAATACTGTGTTCACCAACATGAGCTCAGCGGTGGGAAACTGCAACTCAAACACCAGGGAAACAAATGCACTTCCTTGTCTCTCATTAAGTTGTGCAGGTGTGGGATGTCTCCTCATCAATGTCATTGTTCTCATCTTTTCCTGGGCCTTTGTCCAACAGACAGAAACGGAACGGTGCAGCTTATCTGTTTGAGTTCACAGATAAAAAACTTGAGACTTGAATCACAGACGCAGGCACAAAGTCACTTTGATACATAGTCACTGAGAATATGTGTTTTTGCCAAGAACATATTAATATTAATCCTGACACGAAATGTAAGCTTTTTACATAATCTTCGCACATAATAGTCTCACAAAGGTTTGTTCTTTAATATTCAGCATTTTGTTTTTCATCACTGGTTCTGTCTGTTGGCTTCTTGGGCTGAATCTTAAAGCTTTTTGTTGCCCCAGGTAAGCAAACAGTGATGAAATCAAGTCTAATTCAGTGAAATAAGTTTTACACCATTCCCCTAAGCGTTACACCTTCTCAAGAACTCGGAGGTTGTTTTGTCTCTGAGGCGTACGAGGTGGTTTTCTGATGTGAAAACCTCAGGGAGTGCTGTTGAAGGCGTCTCTGTGGCCACAGAACCGAGCTTAAATGGACCTTAAAGCCTCAGATTTACTCAGTTTCCTCAAATCCACAAACGTCTTGGTTATAGCATAACTTGTGGCTTGTAATTATCGCCGAAATTGAGGCTCTTTCTCTTTAAATTGCTGTTGCTTTGGTTCCGGCAGAAGACAAAGCCAGAGGGCTCCTAAAATTATCCGGTTCTATTGGTCATTTGTGCACAGTAGAGTTGAACTGGATGATTCCTTTTGACTTACATGATGTTGCCACTTGAGTGTAAACTAATTTTCCATACTGCTGCACCAGAGGGGGGAAAAAAAGGAC
>JAPSES010000236.1:1051617-1063128 GCA_029822895.1 Maxillicosta whitleyi
GATCACCTCCAAAAAGTAATCACTTCCAGATCTCGCCATTACCAACCTATCCTGAAAATTTCATAAAAATCCATCCATAACTTTTCAAGTTATGTTGTACACAAACCAACCAACAAACAAATAAATGCCAGCAAAAACATAACCTCCTTGGTGGAGGTAATAAAAGAAAATTTTACAAAAAACGTCTGAAGAGGACCTCATGGTGAACATGCCTTTGCTTAGTGGCCTAGATGAAATGAATGACATTGATGATATATGAGGATGCAGGGTAATGAGAAAACATCCAGAGGAAAATGAGTGAAACGATAACAGTGTTAAAAGTTTGGCACCAAAGTAAAAGTGAGCTCTCATGTCCAAAGGTTTTTGTTTTGTTTTTCACAAATTGAAACTATGGCCGAGACACGGGCCGATGTGATCATCTGAAGTCTATTATCAACATGCCACCCTTTTTGAAAAATCAATAGCAATATTTTTCAATTGCATTGTACAAGGCCAGACACTGGTATTCAGTCAGAGACAGATCAGATAGACATGTCAGAGAATGAGGCATGCTGTTGCACCCGCTTGCAGACAGCGCCAATATCCAGGTGTGTATTGGTACTGGGTAACTGTCTCGAAAACGTATAGCTTAATCATTGCAGGTTAAAGAACCAAGGTGATGGGGCGGTGACAAAGCAACAGCGAGACTGAAAGGATTTATTATGTTTTTACTGAGGGAGGAAGCACTTGAGATGATAATGAGTCCGTAAATGAGAATTGATCCTCCTGTGCCAGCTGGTAATGTGAATGTGTACACATATTTGGACAGCATGCATGATTGGTTTCTATACTCTGTCTCTATGTTTGCGCTCAGTCTCATTGGACATCGGTTTTCACGTCAGAAAATGGGAACCACTGTAAAGTTATGCAAATAGTGTTTCTCTTCTATAAAAGCACCATCCAGTATCATCCGAGGCAGATTGTGCTGTAGGAACAGAAAACTGGAAGTGCTCCTGGGTGTCATAATACAGGTAAATATAAACAAACACATGCAACTACAGCCATCTGCAGTAAGACATTACCATCAGAAATCTACACTAGAAAATAAGAAACTATGAATGTGTGAGGAGTGAAAAAGCACTGTGAGTATAAACTGTGTAAATATCAACCATCACAGTCAATAAAACCACTTTTTTTGTGCTTTTCATGTCATTTTTGCATCTACCACACCTACAGTATTGAAATCCAAAAACTTACATCACACTTTTGTTTCTCTCTAAAAAAACAATATTTTTCTAACATTTCTGTAAAAATAAATGACAGGTAAATGTTTTGCAGTTTGTAATTGCTGTGTTCAGCCACAAGCTTAGAAAAATGTTTGATGTCTCCGGAGCATGATTTAAATATATTTGGAGGCTTTGAGTAAGATTAGGTCGATCGATCTCAACGATTTCTGCCAAGAAGCTCAATACAACTTGTGTCGCAATTCATTAATAAAAATTCATGACAGCAGCACTGTTCTCATTAGACCCACATGGTGCACGGCTGAGTAAACAGCGAGGGAGCGTCTATATGTTTGATCAAACGTTGTATTTACATATGGCAGAGTAATTAAACTTTACTTAAAGGACTCGATAAATGATGTGTGCTTACAGCTTACGTCACTGAAGGCCATGTTGGAATCAATCTGTCGCTGTGATTAAGAGCTTTTCTTACTTTATAAACGTTCACTGGTTTCACTTCACTCTCAGAAGTAAATCAGTCTGTGTCATGTTCATAAACGGGTCCTTTAACCCATAAACACCCACATCACCAGCAACCAAAACCATCTACTGATCTAAAATGTTTAATACCTGTTGATCCGCTATTTCTATTAATACATGTAAATACTTGGTGTAAAATGCAGTTTGTCATTTTTTCATGCTCATCAGATATGACCCATTTGGACGTTCAGAGGCTCTACAGTGAACGTAGAAACACTGTCATCTTCTACAACATTGATTCATCTGTAAAACCTGTGGCATTGGATCAGTGACATAGCCTGGGCCCACCCATTCCGTGTCATCACCCGTTCGTGGCTTCCACACGGTCTGGCAAAGCACACTATTCACAGCTTTCGGAGCTCCGGCAGAATCGGGAACTCCACCCTATTTTTCGACCGGAACCCCAGGATTGTAAACAGAAGCACTTCATTCAGCGTAAATATGGAGCAGCGGCTAGCCATTAGCGTAGCCATAGATGTAGTGTTGAAACAGTTCAACTGAAAAATAGCTGAAAATAGAGCAAAGAGCAGCGCTGGAGGCATTTATTGGAAGGACGGATGTTTTCACCTTGCTCCCGACCGGCTTTGGTAAAAGTATTATCTACCAGTTAGCCCCGCTGCTAGCCGGCTCCTTGGAAAGCGCTGTGTGATTGGTTTAAGCTTCGACAACGCTTTTTCTGGCTTCGACCAATAGCAGACTGAGACTTTTGAGTACCCCACCTTCAGCCATAGGCAGTTGGGGTGGTCTCTGGCACCCCCACGACCCTTAAGAGGACAAAGAGGTTCAGAAAATGGATTTTAGAGTAAATATATGCATAAGTCGTATTTGATTCTATAACCACTCCTGCTCAGTTTGCTCACTTTATATCATTGTATTGTGTGAAATGTGCAAAAACAGCACATGGGTACAGTAGTTAGCACTGTCGCCTCACAGCAAGGAGGTCCTGGGGGGGGACCTTTCTGAGTGGAGTTTGCATATATTCTCTATGTACTCAGGTTTCTTCCCACCGCCTAAAGACATGCACTAAATAAGCTAATTGGTCAATCTATACCACCTGTAGATGTCAATATAGTGAATGGTTGTTCATTTGTATATGTCAGCTCTGTGATGAACTATTGACACCTCCAGGATTAACCCCGCCTTCACCTACCGGCAGCAGGGATAGGTTCCATCACCCCCATGACCCTCATGAGGATTAAACAGTTCAGAAAATGAATGAATGAAATGAACAAACTGAGCTTAACAAAATGGTCACCTCTGATCACAACTGTCACCAAGCATTGCTATTTTGTTTTTAGCATTATAAAACATTTTTTTTATGTGCAGCATCAGTACATGTTACACTACGGATTCAGCAAGTGAGTCAGTTGTTCTCATAGAAGGTCATTACAAAAAAAACAAAAATAAAAGCATCTCAAGTATCTTTTTTTTTCACAGTGTGACATTGAAACCATGACAACATCCCTAATAATAATTTAAAAAAAAAAAAAAAAAAGGCTTAAATATAACTACTTATGGGGAAAAAAATGAGCCAAGATGTTCTTAAAGATGGAATTAATATTGTTAAAATTGAGAAGTTTTATAAGTGGTCTCTGAAAATAAGGAAACCAGACTTCATCTACTGGTTCATTACACAGATTGATGTTTTAGCTCATTACTAGTCCAAGTTTAAGATTTTCTGAAACTGAGATTAGCTGCTTGATGTAATTTAAAAAAAAATAAATAAAAATTCCCCTTTATCCCTTTATTTATTTTCTTGAATGAATAACACCCCTATTTTCACAATGTAACATCACAACAAATCTAATCAGTATTTAATGTGCAGCATCGACATCCTCGTATTTATTCCGGATTTACAGCTCGAATTTTCATTTTCATGGCAAATCCCAACTGCTTCTGACAAGAAAGCGAGTCCCTTTATGAGACACAGCAGTGACTCATGGGAGCCTCCATGTTGTCTCATGTGCTGGAAGACTGGATGATGTCCAAGCTGCTTAGCCTGAAGGCAGCCAAACTTTCTCTTTGTGTCCCTGCAGAGGGTGGGCCGAGGATATCGGTTGGCATTAGGCTGACAGAATAGTCCCCTGAACATCTTCTAGCAATTCCACAGTGACTTTATAAAAATTTTATGATCCTGACCTTTCATTGCTCGTGTATTTTGTATTTATTAGAGTTGAGAAAAAGCGCACAGAAGCTACAATTAACAAATACCTGAGCGCTAAATTCATCACTCTGACACTGTCACTTTAGCCACTCAAATAAAAAATAATAAAAATCACTCTCCCGCAATCGATACAGAAGCTGTCATCGCAGCATTGATTACTTTTCATTTAGATCTGTTTGAGCAACCGGAGCGTCCCTGTTTTCCTTTCCTTCTGGATTCAGGTCTTTGTTAAAGTCTGAGTAAATTTTAAGCGGCGCCGCAGGACGGTGATGGATTGGTGGGTTGATAGTGAGATTATGCAGGTGAGACAGCTCCGAGCCCTTAATCCTACGCTCTTTTCAAGGAAACTATTTGATGGCTGTGCTCAGTTTGCAGAATTCTGTTGATGTTTGTGCTTTCTTTCTTTAGGAGGAAAAACTAAGCAGGGTACCACAATTTCATCTACATTTTTTTTGAGCCTCAAAATTGGCAACAACTGTGATAGTGACAGCTCCAGCGTAGAGAACATGAGCAGACACTGTGTGTTTATGTTGTTCTCTTCGATGTCTCTTTTGATTTCAGGACTGTGACACTCGCTTCCATACATGAAAAAAGAAAAGAGCATTGCTTTTGTTTTTCCTCTTTCTTTTTTCCTCAGTAGGCTTACTAATGCAGATTAATTAAACGCAAGAAATTAACTCGACCGAACCTAACACATTGAGAAGGAAAACGCACAGGAGGCAACTGCCGCACACTAGCTTTTTGTCGCTGTGCTTGGTGATTACCAGCGGCCTGGTCACGTTGCTTGCAGGGGGATTTGTAAAAACCACAAGAAAGGACATAAAACAGCAAGGCGAGAATAAAAAAAAAAAGGCCAGGTGGTGGGCAGGCTTCACCCATGACTGTCCAAGGAATTGACCACTTGGGTTTTGGGTGGGCAAAGTGAGTCGAGTCAGAACTAATCCTGGGATAAAGGAGCTGCTCCACTGTAACCAGAGCATGGTATATGGGGACATTTGCAACCAAAGTTCGTGTAAGACGGCTTCATGGATTTGATGTGCTTAGTTGTTAAAGTCAGGGGCATCAATACAACCACGAGGAACCCAGTGGTCTGTGAACATGTTGAAAACAATTGCTCCGAGCTTGCTTTTTGAGGCATTTATTTGATTCACTTCCTTGTTTGTTGTTATGGCTGCTGGAGTTTCTGGATGCGGGGATTTTAGTACGTACGTGTGATTCGTCGGGCATGAGTAGGAATGGGCTCCGTGAATGAACTAACTTAGCAAAGTGGGTGTTGCATGTAGCATGGAATGAAAGTGAGCTAAGCAGGAATCAATTTTCCTGTCCAGACCTTTATCCTCAATTACCAGCCAGTTTCAGTGAGCTGAGGCTCTGTGAAGGTGACAGGGCACACCTCGTGAACGCTGTGTGGTTGTAATAGCGTTAACAAGTCAATATGTTGTGTAGCTGCACGAAAGACAAACTGGTCTGGTCCTGTTGCATGAAAACAGTTCATATATGTACCTCTGTTATCGTTATTGTTGTGTGTATACCTAAAAAAGACTTCAATAATAGAACTGTAATTTTAACAGTCATGTTTTTACAATATTTTTGTTACAAAAGAATCAGACCTATATGATTAAGTCAAGGATCACATACGAAGTTTAGACACAAATCATGACTATATTTCTTTTTTTTTTTTTTTTAAAGTCTGAAAAGCTTTTGATGTGATATTTAGTAACATTGTTATCCTGCTCAAATAGATGTATATAAATAGATGTGATATAAAAAAAAAAATTATCAACATTTTCCTGCTCAAAACTATTGTTGTTACATTAGATATGGTGAAATTCACTACTGGTCCAAAATTATTAGACCATCTAAAGTCATCAAAAACTATGTTTATGCAATCAAACACTAACTACAGCATGTATCTTGTGACTAAAACACATGGACATGACAAAAAACATGGAATGAATAAAAGCACTGCTTTTATCGGTACAATGCCATATATATTGATGTAAGAACGGAAGTGATTTTGGATATTATAAAGAAAACATGGATAGATATCAACTCTGAAGTTAAACCTTTATGAGCTATTTTTGTTATTATATTTGTCCAAACAAATGTAGCTTAAAATGAACAAGAAACTGAAGAAAACAAGGGTGGTCTAATCTTTTTTTTTTTTTTTTTACCTACTGAAGCCATGTTTTCACTTCATCAAAATGTCATACATGTGGACTTTCAGTTCTTGGTAGCATGGAAGCAGGTCAGTATTGGCATGAAATTTGTACAATTCAATGACTGTAATAACATACTAGGATATTTTCTGCACAAGGTCATAAACATGTTCCATGATTATTTAAATGGCTGATTTCAACTTCTGAATAGAATCTATTTAGCTGTATCCTTTTCGATAAACCTAAAGCTTTCAAGAAATAGCTCACATACAGCATTTTATTTCAAGGACCCTATGTTTTTTTTATACATCTGACAATGTTTGAAAGCGATATTTACCTTCGTAGCTTAGTGAATTGATTGACCATTTCAAAGTGAAAGGAAAAAAAGCCGATGTGTGCATATTTTCAAGGGCTTTAAAGCTTTCACTGTATGCTCACTGTTGGCTGATGGGGTAATCCAATAAGAGTCCTGTCTCAACACAGTGAAATGCTGAGGGGGAGGAAGGCTCTGTGCCTGAGGGCCTGTGCCTCTAATGAGGGAGGAGAGGGGTGGATACAAGGTCTTTGCTTCACAGACGGCACAACAGGCACGTTAACCCTCCTCTCCCTGCTCACAGTACCTAGATACCACCTCTGCTCTCCCCCTCCCCACCTTTTTCCTCTCCACAGCCTCAAGCTTACTCCTCCACAGAGAAAAGACTAAGTCCTGCAGACTGACTGTGCCAGTTTGTACCTAATTTAGAAAGCTGCTGTGTGGAAGTTGCTCATGCTACCCCCCCTCTTTGTCTGAAAGCTTATGATTGTCTCAGCAAGTTGACTTCGATACCTGAAACACACTGCATGCTTCTGCTATATGTCTGATTGCTGCACCAGTATCCTTCAAGCCAGTCAGTGCAGCTGATTTTGTGATGTGTAAGAGACACAATCAAAAGCATGGAGCTTTAATTAACACTCAGTCTGTCTTGAGTACCATAAGCAACCAACTGCTAATTACCTCAAGTGCCAGTGCAGTTTTTCATGCTTATAAAGCAATATGAAGGCCCAACTGATGAAAACAGACCAAGAAGTGGACCCAGTGATGAGTAGATACAGAGAGGGAGCTTTCAACCTCCATCCCTGGGCGTAAATTACGTAACAATATAGTAAAATATTCATGACACACCATAGGGATGGAATCCTGCCTGCTCTGAAGTGCTGAGCAAACACTTCGCCTTCAGCCACTCTAAGACTGTGAGGAGGATAAGGAGAAGCCCAAAAGTAAGGAGCTGAAAACAATTTCAAGCATGAAGCCAATTATACCCAGGAAACAATTTCCTGCCTCACGAGGATGCCAAACTGCACTAACGGTGTCAGCTCCAAAATGATGGCGTTGGTATATTATGTTTAGGTAACCTGCTTCTATAAATATGTTGCTTATGTATATTAAATCATCAAGTAGGCATGAAAAATAAATGAAGCAACTCTAACAAAGCACTACATGGAAAAAACAAGGGGTCGTAACTCCTGTGCACCGATAGAAGTAACAGCACTGCAGCTACCGACCAGAACATGGCACCTCGTAAGTTTTCTGTTTTGTTTTTCATTATTTTCGCAGACGATGTTCAACACCCACCAATCTAGAAACTGCATTATTCGAATACAGAAGGCTCACCGTTATCATTACCGTCCTAAATTTAACTCCAGTCCACGCTCAGGTGAGAAAGTAATGGGTTTAAAGAAGCCGAGCCTTACTTTTGAAGTCATTAGAAGGAAGTGGTGAAACCATTTCTGCCACTCAAGGGAGTCCTACTAACAGTTTTATGTGACTTTAATGATCGAGAAAAGAGCCGGAACCTGCCGAGACAAGCCGTGTGAAAGTACAAGCTTAGCTTTACTTATTGGTCAATAACATCATGCCAAGTAATGGCAGCGGAGTGGTTTTTAATGAGTCTTGGAGACAATTCCGTATTAAACAGTGTTCAGTTAATGGTGTTTATAATGAGTATTAGTACAAATACTGTACATCATATTTGTTGAAACATGTCAGAGCAAAAGTTAATCATGGCGGATTGACTATTCTTACAGTGAACAATATGAACCATTCAGTGCATTGCATCAGGTATGTTGGGATTCAGGGAAATTGTTTTAATGTCAATAAATGTTCATACATTTCCACGGGGTCTCGGAGAAAATTAAAACAGAAAAAATAAAAATTAATAGACACGTGTAACATCCCCATAGTCTGAAATCAAAAGGTTTCTTATTTAAAAAAACTTTTGCTCACAATGAATCCTGCTTTTCCTTATATCATCATTAGCATAATTATAATAATAATAAAGTGTTTATACAGGTAAAATATGATAATCAAGTTGATTCATTTTACTTCATGAGTCATACAAAAATATCCCAGGACAATGAAACAAATTGCATTAAAATAATTTCCATTTGAAGCAGAAGATAGTAGATAGTGGAGGTAAATTAAGCTCAGTGGGACCATGTATCATCTTGTTTTATATTACACTTTCTTGCACCGAGATTAAAACCTGAAAAACAAAGAAAACGAGGGCATAAATGAACTAGAACATGTATATATGTGTGTGTGTGACATTGCGTGTAGAGCAATACAGTCTCCATTCTGCATCAGTGTAATCATCTAGTGGCATGGGTGAATTATTTTTAGAAATATTAAATGTAGTATTCTTCTTTTTCCACCCGAGGCCTGTTCCACACCCCGTACAAATCCTATTAACATGGCCTCTTGTTTCTGTATCAACTATGATTCACAGAAAAGCGTTCCGACTGTCAAGTACAAAAGAGACAATAAGTTGATTAAGGCTTTTGGGGCTCACTGATGTCTGCAATGTTTCCAAAGAACACTAATAAATATCCAATGATTCTGTAGGAAAGTGTAAATGTCCATGCAGAATTAAGACAGATACAACATTCACCTGTTCTCTGTTAATTATTTACACTTCAGTGAACATACAAAGTGGCTGCTTTGTGACAATGGCTGATGATACGTTTGACAGATGGTTATTACATGAACAGATTTACTGTCCATTTAACTTATTAAAGATGCCCCAGGTGTCCTGTTGAAAATACGGTTCCCTTATGTCGTGGAAAAATTTTACTCCTCTGAATTTGAATGGAAAAAGATCAGGAAATGATCAGTGTCTTTCTCAAAGGTTTAATTTGTGGATCCACTGGTACTGTAGCAAGCAGTCTGAGGGAGAGAACAGAAGTTACACATCACTCATCCTCTCTTATAAGGCTGTTCTAAGATAATGTATGACTAATGTCAAGCTGAACTGTTGAAGAGTCCTCAGAGTTGTCTTTTCCTGAAGCCACGTCTGCACTAACTACCCCAGGCGTCTATCCAAGGGGCTGTAATCAAAAGGTTCTTGAGTAGTTCAGATATGATACAAACAAGTACAAACTGGTTCTTTGTCAGACCACAGTGATCCTTCTACTGGACTGGGTCAAAGTTCAACTATCTCTAAACTAAAACTAAGAATATATGCAAATACAGACTATGAAAAATACTATCAGACTAAAATTCCCATTACACTCATTTTGAGGTTTCACAGCCTCCTCGTGTTGACTCATTAGCAGTGTGTTACAGATGCAGACGATAGAAATATGGAAATGTTCGAATAACTGAGTTTTCCTCATAGTCATATGTTTAAGTTGTAGTTTAGCTCATAAACACCCAGTGTTTTTGTCTCTATTGAACCTTTCTTAAGTAATTTATCCCCATTTATTATAATATTATCCTCTTTATTTTACCAATTTTCAGTAAAAATCAGGTATTTTCCCATATTTAATTCATTGATAATGTGCATCCAAGGTAGGCAACCTGTGACTAATAACACTTTTTGTGCACATTTTGTCAAAACAGTGAAGTGATTCTGATGTTATACACATGTAAAAATGTAGACTGTACTCCAAATGAATAATGAATTTTTTTAATCATCGTTTTTCATCATTTATTCATCTGTATTCTCCATTGCAAAGAAATCCTTCACTTAACAGTTGATTTTTGTGTCAAACATAAATACTAACAAATATCACTGTTTTCTTCAGTTTTGTATTTTGTATTTTTTATTTTTTTTTATTTTTTTTTGTAAATTCACTCCAATTTTGATTTATTTTTCACACATTCTGTACAAATTAATCCTAAAGAGCTTGTTTAACAGTCACCAGTTTGAGCCTCTGAACATCCAGATGGGTCATATCTGATGACCATGAAAAGATGACAAACTGCATTTTACATCAATTATTTACATGTATTGATAGGATAAGTGGATCAGTGGGTATTAAACAGTTTACTTCAGTAGATTGTTTTAGGTAGATGGTGGACATTGGGGTCTTTATGGGTTATAGACATTGTAATACCATCTTTGTGCAAGACTTGAGGTGTTGTAAGAAGAAATCAGGTGAAATAAACACCATCCTGTATAACCTCCACTTTGCCCTAAACATGGACAAAAGGTAAAGATAAACAACACAATACTGCTTCGACTATTACAGAAAAGTGAAGTCCATGTCAGGTTCCTCTATAGAGTCTTTCGTGCTGATCAATACAGCCATGAATGGAACAGACTAGTGAGTAAAGTTGAATCATTGAAAAAGTCCTGCCCCCTATTTCATGGTTCAGTGGCACATATATTTGACATGGCCATTAACCGAAATAGAAGATAGCGGAAATGAAAACAATAATTAAGGTGGTAGCCTACTAGGCACCTAACAAATAGATTTACAATGGCAATAATGTGGTGAACCAGCATTCAGCTGTTCTTCTGCAACATGGAACAAACATAACTTAATGTGGGCATTTTTATACCCAGTGTAAAATAATTGTCATTTCATTTGTTTATGATTGAATGCTTTAACTTGGATCTTATCTTCAATGCACTGCGAGTATAAATGAGTCTTTATTGCCCTGCATGTCTTATTGTGGAGCACAGTACCTTTTAATCATTTAAATACTTCATGATATTATTGTTTATTATGTTCTTCTGTGCTTTGTTGTCTTTGTTTTCATCTGGATGTTCTATTCATGTATGTATAAGCATACTGAGTAGCATTTGTCTCCTTTTCGTTAGTACATAGTAGTACATAGTGAAAATTGAATTTTAGGTTTTCCACAGGGATCACTTTAAATTAAAAAAGCTGTTGAAAGTTGGTGCATGTGAAAGTGAACGTATGCGCAAACAGACTCAAGAAAAAATGGAATATATATTTACCTCCAACAAGGAGGTTATGTTTTTGCCTGGGTTTGTTTGTCTGTTCGTTAGTTAGCAACATAACTCGAAAAGTTATGGATGGATTTTGATTAAATTTTCAGGTTTTGTTGGCAATGGCACGAGGAAGAAATTATTAACTTTTCAGGGTGATCCAGAAGAAATCCTGGATTCTGGATCACTTTGAAATTTTCATTAACATTGGGGTCAATGGGGCCAAAAAG
>JAPSES010000236.1:1063228-1085985 GCA_029822895.1 Maxillicosta whitleyi
GGGGAGACTTTGAACTTGGCGGAAGTCTGCACTCTCCGAATGCTTTTCTAGTTACTTATTGTGTTTTTAATCTCCTTCAACAGTATCAACAAAACAACTTGAAACTTGTTTTTTGTCCTTATATTTCCATAGTGAGGGCCAATGTGCTATTTATCATCTTCCATCTTTGTGGGTTGGTTCTGCTGCCTGTCATTAATGGATCATCTGCCTATTTGTTCATGCATGGTAACTCTACTTGGACAAACGGCTCCAAATGCTTTATCAGAC
The DNA here is from genome assembly GCA_029822895.1 of Maxillicosta whitleyi. NCBI lineage: Eukaryota > Metazoa > Chordata > Actinopteri > Perciformes > Neosebastidae > Maxillicosta > Maxillicosta whitleyi. Next base: position 1,063,496 of record JAPSES010000236.1, read on the forward strand.
ATGTTCAGTCATTCTTTTTTTGTTTTGTTTTTTATTTTGTTTTTTTATTCCAAGTTTTAATTATTATGACAAAGTTCCTCCTGTGTCCTGTCATTCAAGTCAATATTTATTGGAGTTATTTTTAACTGTATTTACTTAATTTCTGGGCAAATGTATTAACTTTTTGCTCATGAGGCACTGACTGAATAAAAGTGTGTGTGTGGCTCTGAAAACTTTGGAGAACAGGCGACATGTGGCTTTGCTCTCTTTCAAGGATTAAATATTCGCCCCAGGGTGCAGTTTTTGGCACCCATAACCAACCAGAATTATTATTATTTTCTTGTCCTTGTGTGAAGGGATCATTTTCACCGGGTTGCCAAGTCAAATTGAGTGAGATACAGATGCTTTCAGCACTTTAGAATGAACGTTAAGTAGCTGATTAACCAGATGTCACAGGTAAAGCAAACATTCTTACGAAATTCTTATGACACGTATTAGCAGCTGGCTGAAACATTAAACCTTTGACTCTGCTCACAAATTCACAACTGCTATCCTCATATTCTTATGCACCAGCCGCCACTGGACACTAACAAATTCTTGACAGTGATTGGTTATCGGAGCTGTCAGTGTTTTAACCCCGCCCCCCATCTCCTATAGGACTTGTGATTGGCCAGAATCTTTCTTTACAGTACCTAAACCCTGAAGAAACAAAGCAAAGAGTAGATGCAGATGTCTAGTGTCTTCTCAGTAGCACTGAATTACTATACAAAAAACATTATTATGGGATTTTTGCCCAGTGTCAAAAAATACTGTTTCCTAAAGCAGCTTGTGCACACACTGAAACATTTTTTCAATATTTTCTGTCCTTCAAAGCCTAGAAAACAGAGTAAGAAAAGAGTTCATTGTAAGTCTGAAGGAAAACTGTGAGCAGAACACAATCGTACTATATTTACAGAATATTATGACACGGAAATACACAGGTTTTAGGAATGCAATCTTCAATATTTGGGTCTGATAATGACCCAGGGAAGGAAATTCAGCCATACACTCTTTGTTGTTGCTACTCGTGCTAGTGTCTATTAGTGAGCTCCCTATATCAAAATGAATCTTTCACCTCGTCCTGCAGTTTTCTGGAAAAGAAGTGGCCTCACAAAAGAGGACTTAGTTCCATGACCTAGAGGAGGAATCACTGGGTCAATTCTTGCATTTACCTGAACTTATCAGTCTTCAGAGCCCCTTTCGCACTCAGACTAAATTATGCTTTGCCAAAGGGTGTGAAATCTTGGATGGATGCAGGAAAGTCGCAACCAACTTGAGAGAGAGAGGGTCAAAAAAAAAAAGAAAAAAAAAGAAAGAAGAAATCACATAATCTCTTCCTACTGGAGGAGAAATATGGAACATACCGAACTCCTGCCCAAACAATGGATGCCAGTTAGTTGTCTCAGAAGTCTGTTAGTGGACAGACCCTCCTCTGGCTGTTCTTGTACCCTCATCCTGGAGTCTGCCACACAGCCTTATTTGAGGAAGCATTTGTTGGTGAGCTTGTGCAGGAGCATGAGGTATGGCAATCATCCTGTGGTTTGGGGCTTTTCAGGATGCACGTTCGGCAGTGTAGTGAGACTTCTGTGGACTTTACTGTCACTATTGGTTTGTGTATAGATGTAAACATCAGTATATGAATATATGCATCACCCCCTGCATATTCATATCTGTTTGTATTCTAAGAAGAGGAGAGGATTCATGGAGTGGCTGAGTGTTGTGTATTTCCCTAACTCCTGTTTGAGGCTTTGTGTGGTTGGCAGTGGGCGACCATGGCCAGATGTCCTCCTGAGTCAGCACATAGCAATAATCAGACCTGCATCCTCTATCCTAGCATCATACTCTGTTCATGCTGTCCTCTGGATTTCTAGCAGCCTCCAGTCTTTTTGTCGGGGACATATGATAATTAGCTGTTGCTAACAAAAACCCATTGAATGCTTATTCAGTGGCTTTCATGGCTTTGGGTCAGAGCAGGCGTTTTGCCAAAAAAAAAAAAAAAAAAAAAAAAGGATCACATTCTTAAGAAAGTCAACGTTTCTTCTTTTCTATATCAAATGTTATTACATCATGACTTTAGCCAATCACATATTTTTGTGAAATTGGGCGGGGGGTTATAATTTACTGTGTTATTCTTGAGTTTTAAAGAACACAAAAATGTGTTACCTACGGATGCACTGGTACCACCTTTTTCCAGACCGAGTACAAGTACTTACGTTTGAGTACTTGCCGATACCGAGTACAGATATGAGTACTTAACAATCCCATTACAGTTCTTAGTTCCTTTTGAAAATGTACTTTATTGTCTTTGTCAATAGTCTGACTCACAAAGTGCAGCTACTGACATTTAATATGTTGGAATGATCCAATCTACCAGGGGGCGTCATTCTTAATTAACCGCACTGGACAAATACCATGAAGAAAAGTAACGTTTTTTTTTAGAAAAGGAAGAACATCAGTAATAACAAACATGGAAATGACAGAGGTAACACTAATGCGGACACTAATGTTGCAGTGTTTCAACTGGTAAAGTTTGAAAATGAAGCTTCAGGAGAGAGAAAAGATAAATGAGTGTTAAGTTTCATTTTCACCTCTGCAGATGGTGGTCCACACCGCTCCTTATCCCCATAGTATTATAAGTAGGACATAAACCAGCCCAGGCCTGGATAGTTTTTATAAATATGTCAGTAGTTTTTCACTAGCTCCCACAGCCGTTCTTTGAACAGATCCTCTACCTCCACAATTCCGGTGGTATCGTCCATCTGGGCACCTGGAAAATGGACAGAATTGCGTACGCAGAGGACAGACAGAATGCTCCGTCTGTATCCATCTGTGTCTTTAACATTAATTCCAGTTACTTTTGTGACCATCGTTTATTTTGAAAATTCTCCACACTGCTGCGGTTAAGTGTGAATGTCACGCTGCCATAACTGGTATCAATGTTTTTGTATTGGAGTACTTTTACAAGTGCGAATACAAGTACTCACACTCAGTATTGAAACGATCCTGGTATCGGCATCGGTGCGTCCCTACCTTTAACCTTTACCTACCGGAATCAATTCATCCTTGAGTCCTTCTGTGCAGCTGTTCCTGAGATACTGTATTTAGACATAATGATGAGTAACCCTACGTTACACAGACAAACCACGGCTCCTTTCATTGCACAGTATTTAGACAGGATTTATGAGACACAGGATGCCACCAGCCTCAGTGCTGAGACTAAGATGAATGTTTGATGATGAAGATTGTGTGACAGGTGCACTGCTTTATACAGAGACTTGAAGATTCATAACATTTGTGCTCGTGTTTGCTGGCGTGTTTGGTAGTTTATCCACTGCTTACTAAAAGCAGGCAGGAGGAGTTAAGTATTTATTCTGGTTCACGCTCAGTATAATGACATTAATCAGGCTAGTGATGTGGAGCATTGAACCATTCACCCTCCAGCCATTTGCATAGCAGTCTGGCCCAGAAAACCCTCAAACAACCAGGTTAGATATTGTTCCATCGATGTGACAGCAGGTGGTCCAGGCTTTTTATCTTGTATAGAAGCTTTTTGAAGGATGTCATGTGTGAATAGAGTAACAGCTCCACAATAAAATCTGTAGTATTTGAAGACCAGTGGAACATCTGATCACACAATACAGGAAAATTAACAGGAAAATTAGATCATATACAAATCTAAATCAATGTGAGCTGACAAGGGCGTGTATGTAACAAATTTTATTTTTGGCAAAATGAGTCAGTCAAGCCTGAAGATTCTACTTGAGATCGTTGTCTGTGTTTAGTACGAGTTACAAAACATGAACATTGTCCTTCTTATTGCAGTGCAGTCTTGCAAGAATAGTGTGATAAATGTTTTGACACAGTTCTTATTAGTTTGGCTGTGGCCTCTATTTTAGTTTGACAGCACCGAGCAGGTATTACAAAGGTTCTGTCACACATTATGTGCTGTTCTTATTTTTACATCTGGAAGCCAAGACAATGCAAAAGCTCCTTTTATACACTATTTTCAGTACTAGTGGAATAAGCTGATGGTGCCATGCATGGCTTCCCTGAAGTAATTAGAAGGCAACACTAAGGACTCTTGGCAAATTAACGTCATTAGTGAGAAGAATTATTGTGTAATGATCAGTTTTTGGGATGGTTGAAAAATGGACTGAAACTAATGCGATGCAAGCATCTGAGGGAAAAGGTCACAAAAGATGGTGATACGAAAATTGACTGTAATGTGTGGAGTAAAAGTGAATGTGAAGTGAATATTTAAGTGTGTATGCTAATTAAAGTAAGCAAAAAAAGTGGGTTGATTTTAACATATTCCATGTCAGATAACAGATGTAAAGAGTGACTTTTTTTTTTTACTATATTCTTCTCAGCTAAACATGTCATCTCATGTCTGATCTGACATTTCACGGAAAGTCAAGTAAGAAGTAAATGCAACTGACCTTGAAGAGACGCAAAATGTTTGCCACCATGATTGACACGGAGCTGGCAGAAGCGCCAATCACTCCCACCACTCTCTCAGGCTTTGTGATGATTGGCGGCCCTCCGCTGAGACACTTGACATCAGTTGAGTCTTTCTCAATCAATGCCTGGACAAATGTCAGCGACTGCTCCAGCGCATGTGTGTCCCTGGAGCAGGTGTCCAGGATGCGTGCTCCTAAAGTGATATTAGGCAGCAGCTCATTGTCATTATTGATACGATCCAGGGCAAATAACATGGCCTCCAGCCTATGGATCCCTTTCTCCTTTTTTAGCTCCCCACAGGCTTTGCCATCATTCCCTCTGGCGTGCACTGGGAACAGCCCACCCAGAGATATGTCCCCATCAATGCGTATTGAGTTGAGGTGTGTGTGGCCTGGCATTTTGGGTTTGGCTGCCAAAGCAAGCAAGAAATAACAAGCCAGAAGTAACACCGAGCAGCAAACACCTCTGTGACAGCCAGTCCACGGTCGCACAAAGCCTCCTCGCAGAGTCATAATGAAAAGCTAAATTGGCATCCAAATACAAGCTCAAGTCCTTTGAAAATAAAAGAGGTGTGCACACATATACCCAATCACGCATACAAATGTCCTGAAGGTTAGCCGGAATGTTTTTCACAGCGTAGTTGTCTTCAGAAGTCTCTTCTCATGGTTTCTAGCTTTGACACAAACTCAGTAATGCTAATTATGCAGTGTTGCTCCCTTTATCTCATTCCCTTTCTTCTTCCGTGTTTGTGTTTCACTGTCTTCCCGCACCTGAGAATTTTAGCTACATGCAGTAACTAAACAGTACAGAGTGAGCTGAGACCAAGTCCACAGAGAGTGTTTTCATAAGGCATTGGCAAGAACAAAGGTGGGAAGTTAGCCTCTCTTCTCTGCTTTTCCACAATCACTCAGGTGATTTAACTCGCCTCTTGGTCCTTCGAGCAGGAGGAAAAGCAGGAGACGACCCAGTGGGTTCCACAGCAGGTTCCTGAAAGCAGAGAAGACAGGTGTGTGAGCCACTGGAAAGAAGATCTTAATTCTTTGTTTTTTCCATAGATAAAAAGAAAAGAAAAGTTGAAATGGAACCACATTGACTTAATCAACAGTGCATTTCTTAGTGTGCATATGTAGAGGTACTTGTTTAGTACCAGTCAGTCGAACCGCTGAGGTATTCTCTGTGTTGTGGGATCTCCCTCTGAGGCATACTTAAATCATCTATTCCAATTCTGCATGCAAAGTAATGCTGTGTTCTCCCTTTTTTAACTGACGTCATACTCAGAACTGCTCAGCACTTCAGCTTTTGCCAGCCCTACTTCCAGTCTAGCTCTTGGATCCAAACACTCAGGCAGAAATAATACCTGGGCCTAACACCCGGACGTAGGAAATTTGCTCTGTGTTGCACCCATGCCTCAACTACTTTCAGAGTACTGCAATGAATTATTTCTATGTGCCTTGAGCATAACTGATTCGCTGCTACTTGGCACCGTTCCATAGACTTCTGAACCGCACAGCTCTGCTAATGTCAATCCACTCCAGTGTTTTATCAAAAGAGTATTAAGTATAATAGAAAATTAAGAGTATAGGATTCTGGTAGTCAGGGAAACAATGTTCGCCAAGTTACGAACATATCTATACTTTGCATATTAGATCCCTCAGCGTGGCTCTTTCCTCTTGTATCAATATTGTGTGTGTGTATGTGTGTACGTTCTCTTAACAGTAGGCTGGCTTCTTCCACAGTGCCAGACTAATAGAGCGGTGGATCTGAGCACAGTGGGAGAGGTCTACAGCTCTGCCTCGCTCTCGCTCTTTCAATTGACCACCATGCATATCTGTCAGGTTTTGCCTCATGCTGCTTTTGTATGCTAACGTAAATCCTCCTGCTGTGGTGTGGCCGAAAACAGAGGACACAAAGGGCAAAAACTCATTCAGGAACATAAAGTTGTGCTACATTACAGCTTCTGTCAAACAATGGAGCTGTAATATTGTTGAATTTAATTAATTTTTTTCAGTAGCTTTAATTTGATGTGGACTGAGGTATGGTAGGTGCAACTAACTTTCTCATAGCTATATCTCACTAAAGAAGAGGTTGAAGTGGAGGTGTCAGGAGATTTGACACAGCTCATAAATTATGGACCGCTATGCCGTCTACTGATCACGTGAGCATCTTTACTTTCTTTTACTTTGGACATCAAATCAAATAATAAAGATGCCCTGCTCTAACATAACATTGTGGCCTGTCTTGTGCTGCTTCTCCCATCCTGCTGGGAACCAAAAGGAGATATTTATATCATCCTGCACAGATCCCCCTAAAACACAGCATCTATAATGGATGATGGCCTACCAGTCATTGCAAAACATATCGTTCTAGGGGAAAGTGAAGAGAAGAAAGAGGATGTGTGGCTACACGGGCTCAGTTTGTCTCAAATAATTAAGAAAAGAAGGATGGGAAACCATTGTACACAGTGAAAAAGCAGAGTATTGATGGTAAGGGCCACCTGCTTATTAACCACTATTAAGGGAATTTATTTTTTTTATTTTTTTTTTCAACAAAAATACTACTTGCAAGGAAAATGATCTTTATTGTATGACCTAATATTTCACTGGAGAACTCTGTGTTGTGCTTCAAAAGATTTGCTGCATGGGTGGCCTGGAAATGTCTTTTTAATTCAATGAGCGATTTTCTCTTTGTGGGTAGTTGTAATAATGTTGTATGTTAATTCTCTGAGATCATAATCAAAGCCTGCAAAATTAAGAAGAAAACCTGCAGGCAAGGAATTTACTGCATTCACTGCGATTATAAACTCATAAAGGCACAATTGGGATAATTGCAGTGTACCCCTGAACAAAATAATGAGATAAATTTCCGAGTGCTGGACAGTAGTCTGTTAAGTGAGTCAGGTTTCAAGAATAAGGCTTGGCATCTCAGAAATGAAGTCCTCCCTGCCTTCTCAGATTGCTTTGAAAGGGGTGGACAGCAGTGCCCCTTTGCTGTCATCATTCAGTGAAACATTGCATGCACAGTGGCAGCTTTACCAGATGTTTAGTCACAAGGCCCAGATGGGCAGAGCAGATAAACATCAGCTGTCTGGAGGGAGTTGGAGTTAGGGGACACTGCAGAATCCACACAGCACCCATCTCCCCTGTCTGTGACGAAGAGGAACTCCACTTCCTCTGTACTCGTCCACTTATGTTCCATGCACTGCCACACTGATGGCTTAGCTGACACAGCCATAGGTTTTACCTGACTAAGTGTTTCACTAAAATGGAAGTGAGCATTTGATTATACTGGAGGGTGTGAAGAATTTATAAGACAAACCTGACTTTTCTATAAGCATCAGTACTAAAAAACATGGAGAAATATAAGCCAGTTGTACTAAATGTAATCATCATTCTAATGAAAAAAATAAATAAATAAACAAAACAGTGGGTTTGTTTATTTTTGTATGGATAATTAATTAGAATTGGGCTTGTAAGTAGCTTATTAGACCTCCAGTTAGAATCTCACCAGTGTTTACAACATATCATTCTGAATAAACCAAAAGTATTGGTGAACAGGCAGTTTTAAGTCATTGTTTTTTGTTTTTTTTCCCACATCATTATAAATCAAGTGAAAGATTATATTTCATGGATGCCATTAAGCAACTATTATGGAGAAAATGGTCTTCTTAAAAGTATCTCATTAATTGTTTCTACAGCAATTAATTGCTTTATTTTGGAAGTTTCTGAATAAAGTCTTTCTTAGCAGCGCCACACACACTTCATGACTGTTTAATTGAGTGCAATTTACTGAAATTTGTTACCGTCATTGAAAAGTTGAATGCTCACTTGGGACTGGTGCTTGGGGATTTAACAAAGTGTTGGAAAACTTGAAAAAGATTAAATACTAAAATGAAGGAACACATAATAACTTACTCAGAAAAGTACAAATCTTTTCTCTGCCAAATGATCAAAGATTGATGAAAGCAATTCTAAATTCTGAATCAGCCTTTGGACACTTGCCAGCCGCCACCACCACGGCAGAATGACAGGCAAACTCCCACCAAGCCTGACAGCTCCTGAGGAAATTTGTCCAATAATTAGCAACTGTCTCACTATAAAAAGGTTTTTGTCACAATTTTCTAGGGCTTGTCTTTGTCTTGTACCATTCTCAACTGTAACCCTCAGTCTCAGCTGAAGTGGTGTTCTCAATCATGTAAATAATATTCATGACAGGACGTCTTTATAGTTGGCGTTCACATAAGATGGAACTGCATCGGAATAGCCTCAAATTGCTCTATGTCTACATTAGAGAAGCTTCTGAACACTTGAACCAAACAAAGTACTATATATCCACACCCGAAACAAATGAGTTAGTTTCCTTTTCATTTCAAGATGCTTTTTAATTGCATGATAGTGTCGTATTTTGTTTGTTTGTGTTACATTATTGCTGTTTTTTATTATCTCTAAACACTCCTTGAGAGGTTTCAAATGCACTAAAGAAATGCGGCGAGACATTTCCCTTAATTTTACATCCTGTCGTCCCTGCAAAGCTTCACAATGACATGCGTCCTGCTAATAGGTCTGTCAGAGTGTAGCTGGGCACAGTCTGACAGTGATGTCCTAATCCGACAGGGAACTGCTGTTTTGTCCGTTATGCTTCAGCAGAGGAGATACTTAGGCCCAAAAGGCCAATATGATCACAGTGGAAAGTGGAGATAAAGTCTTCAGTACAGAAAGCATAAGGCTGTCGGCTGCTGCTACATTTACATAAATTATTTTGAAACATTGGGTTTATTTTTCACTTGTGTATATTCTGACTTCAACTGAGCGTAGTTTAATGTTGTGCAAACCCATATGTCTCTAAAAAAAAAAATCTGTAGAGCTGAGGCAATAGAAATTATTGCAAAAAACCTCAATACATATGTATTTTAACATATAAAGACTCAAACATCCACTGTCAACTAAAACCATCTACTGATGTAAACTGTTTAATACCTATTGATCCACTAATCCTATCAATACATGTAAATAATTGGTGTAAAATGCATTTTCTCAGCCTTTCATGTTCATCACATGAGACCCATGTAGACGTTCAGAGGCTCCGTAGTGAATGTGGAAACACAGTCATCTTCTACAACATCAGTAAAACCCATGGAGTTTGATGAATGTCAGTGAATGGAGATTATGTTTAATTAATGAGAGATTTTACTGAAAAAGTCACTGTTTCTTACATTGTCTCTGTTTTTGATATAATAACCCTCAACTTTACTCAAGGCTTATAGAATAGAATAGAATAGAATGCCCTTTATTCTCATTATACCGAATGTACAACAATGTACAACAATATGAATATCTGCATGATTAGTATATTAAATGTAGGAAAATACCTGATTTTCACAGAAAAACACCAAACACAGAAGATGATATTACAACAAATGGTTCCAGGCACAAGAAACCCCACCCCTCACAAATATAGTATCTTATTTTGGCATGGATTCAACCAATGTCATTATGTCTATATGTGTTACCTTCATATATGTACCAAGTTTGAAGTAAATTGAAATAAAATGTATGCTTTCATAGACATTTGAAATTTCACCTATTAGTAAATGGGAGAACAAAAAAGATGTTAAAAATCTATATAAAATTTATATAAAAATATAAATAAATAAATAAAATATAAATAAAATTTAAGTTTGACCTAATGTTCCCAAAATGTAATCAGATCTTTTCTGGGTCACTGGTGATCTATAAACCCATTTTGGTATTAATCATATCAATAGTTTTGCTGCTACAAATGTGAATTTTCACCCATTGTAAGTAAATACATTTAAAAAATGTAACCTTGATCTATTCTTGGTTTTAAAAATTCATAAAAATTGTAACTTTGACCTACTGTCCCCAAAATGCATTAAGATCTATTCTGGATCAAAGGTAATCTATAAACGTAATGTGGTTTGAATTCAACCAATACTTTTGCTGCTAGAGTGTTAACAAACAAAGAAACAAACCATGCCAAAAACAATTCCCCTTGCCTCAGTAATAAATGAGGATAAACCACTTAAAAGTATGACTGGGACCTTGTGGGTTAAAGCAGGATTTTAATATATTCTCTTCAACTTCAATATCCAACAATCCATCAGAGGATAAAATTGAAATGTTCAGTTGCCTTGGTGTTATTCTTCTTTGACCATGACAGTTTGTCTGTCATTTTCTGCTGAAAGAGGGGAAAAAAACAAGAGCTTAATTATTATTGGCGTCAAAACTGATGACTGAGACTATTGTTTTAAGACAATAAAAGCACTGGGAGAAAAAGGCTGTCTTCATTGCCAAGGAGAGTTTACTGACAGATCCTCAAACTGAAGTGACTCACATTCTTTAGTATGTGAAAGAATGCTATTTATTTACTCATTCGTGCATCGTAGGATGTAGGCGAGAAAGTAATAGATTTTAAAAACATGTGTGTAAATGTAACTGATACCAGATGATGCTTCGTATTAACAACTGGTGTGTGGTATATTCGCGGTAAGGGGACTTTCATTTTCCCAGGTGATCAGATCATCTCAGATGCGACACAGTTTTGTTTTTTCCTACATAACCTTTTGTCGCAAATGTTAGACCAATCACTATGGATGCAGCATATTCTGAGTCAGTGTCACATTAATTCTATTGGGGAAATTCTTTGTATGATGACTCAGATTTAAGATAGTGACAGCGATGGTAAAGGTATGAAGAACTGAGGGAATAAAAGGAAACAATTGGGAAGCAGAGGAGAGTACTGAATGCACAAAGCTTCATTACATGCATTGTAATTCTATACCAGGCTATCTGCATCCATCTGCAGACATCAGACACCCACCTCTGAACTAATTCCCCCCTTTTCTCCATTACCCTATCCCCTACTTCAGGACACTGTCCATTAGCTCACACTTCCAGATCTGGAGATATTACGGCCGATTTGTTTTCACTCATTAACACTTTTTCTTCATGCAAAATGCAGATTCCATTAACAAACAGTCTGTGCTGCTGCCCTGGGCGACTGCGGAAGGTGATTTCTATAAAGTGGAAAGCGAGACAAAACAACTCATAACGGTTTCTTTAAAGGCGTTATAATAGCAAAAATAATGACATTGAACATTCACAGGAATGTTTCTTCTGTGGTGTTAAATCACATCTCTTACCATAAGATATTTGCTCTTAAAAATTTACCATCAAGGTGATTTTCTTTTCTTAAAAAAAAAAAAAAAAAATGCACTGGTTCGTACATTTAAGTAGCTATGACTAAAGACTACAAGTATAAAAGTTGTAAAATATCAACAGAAAAAGCTGGTGATGCTGCGTTACTTCTATAGGTTAAGAACACAGCAATAAATTCCATCGATTTAATTAATTATTAGATACGGAGCTGAAGCAATTACATGGCTCTTTATACAGAATCTGTTCTACATGGCAGAAATTCCACTGTATGCAATTTTCAACCATGTCTCCTCCCCAATGAATGTATGTGAAATGTGAATTATTCATGGCCGATGGTTGAAGGATCTGCCAACATATGTGCAATTAATGGCTGGAGCATCGTAGCGGTGGAAGAAAGACAACTCTGTCCTGAGGTGTCCTTTATTTTTAATCCCAGACATATTTTTTTCCTCCTTTGTCGAGAGTGAGAGGAAGAGATAAGAGGAGGAATGTGTAAATGAAAGGCAGTGAACCAACCAACAAGAGGCACTAGTTAACGCTTTGTGTGTGTCCCACTTTGCTTGAACTAATTTTTCATGTCGCACTACAGTTTACAACATCAACACAGAAAAAAAAAACACCCTTTGAGTTTTGCTGTTGAGGAGCCAAGTGCTGGAGTTTAGAATTGTTTGAGTCTGTATGTCCTCAATGTGTTAAACCACATGAGACAAAATTAAGAAGTGGACTCTATGAAGACTCAGCTCTTTTGGTTTTATTTAAAAATTGGCTTTCACCAAACAAAAACGCTCTTATACAAAAGAAAAGAATATTATTCATATCACTGTTTTGTGCGCTGGGCATCATCGGCCCACTTTTTTTCCGACTTACTTTCAGTCAAACAGTTCAGTTCGTTCACCAAACAAGGAAGATACAATTACAAGAGATGGCAAAAGTGCCCAATAATTAAGTAAATAGAAATTAAAATATCAATTTACTCTGTAACCTAGGAATCCATCTGACCTAAATGTGATTATAACAAAACAAGCTAAATAAAATTACCCTAAAGTAGCTGTAAAATAATAAAAAGTAATGGTTCTGTTAGCCTTAACATTAAATCAATAAAGAGAATACAACAGAAATAAGTGTAGTAAATGTGTTCATTGCTAGCCTGGTTATCCCGACATTTCCAATTCCATGCTGGCATTGGGTCTGGCCAAGTATATTGACAAAAAAAAAAAGGGCGTGTTTCAAATTTGAAGTATTCGCCTCCTTCAAAAGTCTCAGTCTGCTATTGGTCGAAGCTTAAACCAATCACACAGCGCTTTCCAAGGAGCCGGCTAGCAGCGGGGCTAACTGGTAGGTAATACTTTTACCAAAGCCAGTCGGGAGCAAGGCGAAAACATCCGTCCTTCCAATAAATGCCTCCAGCGCTGCTCTTTGCTCTATTTTCAGATATTTTTCAGTTAAACTGTTTCAACACCGCATCTATGGCTCTGCTAATGGCTAGCCGCTGCTCCATGTTTACACTGAATGAAGCGCTTCTGTTTACGATCCTGGGGTTCCGGTCTCTGTTCTATGCATCACTTACGTCAACACGCCTCTACCTAGAGCCGTTGGAGATGCTGAACATTGATTGGCTCCCAAATAGGGTGGAGTTCCCGATTTTGCCGGAGCTCCGAAAGCTGTGAATAATGTGCTTTGCCAGACCGTGTGGAAGCCGAGAACTGTTGAGCGGGTGACGACACAGAATGGGCAGACCCAGGCTAATTCATCGCCAGACATTTATGGTATTTCACCTTTGACAGCGATCAAACGTAACATTATGACTCCTGACAGTTAACGGTTTGATTATGTCAGTATGATGGAACCTGTGGCTGTAGATGTCGATGATGTTGTGATGTGTTCGCAACAGCAAAATGGACAAGAGTAAGGATCTGAGCATTTTTGACAGGGGAGAAACTGTGATGGTGAAATAATTGGGTCAGAGCGTCTCCACATCTTGTTCGTTCCCAGTGTAAAGTGTTTAGAACCTACTGAAAGTCTCAACCAATCCATCATCTCTTCAGGATTCAACATTGTCATTCAACGTGGCATGATCAACGAAATTCAAATCTACAGGATCGATAGTGAATGAACATTTAAAAACTCATTCTTTTAACAATAGAGAAAATAGACAACAATGCACACATTCAAAGTAGAAAAGACAACAAAGTGCAGATAATAGCAAATGGTTTCAGACACAACAAACCCCGTCTCTCACATGTATTAGGTCATTTTAGCATCGATCCAGCTGATGTCGTCATGTCTATGCATGTGCTGATATCAGCATATCAATTACCCATATGTGTGTCAAGTAAATTGAAATAAATTCATGTTCTTATTCACGAGTGAAATTTCGTCCATTATATAAGTAAAAGGGGGAAGAATGATTTTAAAAATGAAGGAAAAAATTAACTTTGACCTATTTTTCCCAAAATGTAATGACATCTATTCTAGGTCACTTTTCCATTAGGCTTATGTGCAAAACTTTACCAATATGTTAAAAGAAGAAAAATGTGTAATATCAGTTTTTCCATTAAATCACAAATGCAATGATTTGTTTCATTATTATTATTATATATTACCCCTCTAATTCTTACTAAATTAAAAAAAAAAAAAAAATTCAGTTTCCTGGTGTGTCCACACATATCATATTTATTTTTAAACTCTTCTTCGCCTATTGTAAAGTCCATCCATATCCAGCTTTTTTACTCATATGACTCTATTTGCGAGTTTGCAGTTTTTTATAATATATCAATTTTGCAACACCCAAAAAAAACAAAAACACCTCTTTCCAGCACAAAAACTTTTAATCAAAAAACGTGATTTTTGGCAAAATTGTCATTTTGCCATTAGGTACATTTTTATATGCGTTCTATTTGCGATATTTGAGGGTCAATGGAAAAACGTCTCTATAGTCGATCTATAAACTGAGTTTGGTCTGAATTCAACTAATAGTTTTAATGCTGGAGTGCTAACAAACAAACAAATTGAACTAAAAACAATACCCCTTGCCTCCCCTTCAGCATAGAAGATGAGGAGAAATGACTGAATGTAAAAAGATTATTGCAGATTTATATGTAGTATTGTAGGTTATATTCCAGTAATTGCACTGTTGTAGTAGTAGATTCCATAGCTGAATATAGTAGTGTTATGGTGTTGCATAATGGAAAACAAATAATGATATCTTACAGTATTAAGTCATTCCACACCTGTGTACCAAGCTATACATTTCCCAGCCTTGATGTTTTGAAACATGAATTCCAACCATGTAAGTAAGAATTAAACCGATTAATAGTCAACACATGTTGTGTCGACACAGTCATGCAGATCAATAACTGTCATGGACGAGTAGAAGATTGATCAGAGACTCAGGATTGATTTCTAAAATGAAAATTGGCAGGAAAAAAGCTCTATTTTTCACAGCTTAAGTTCAATCGATGTGTCCTAGAGAATTACTGAGCATTTAATGACTTCCAGCTTTAAACCTTTTTTTTTTTTTAATTCCTTAGTATTGATGGTTCTTCCTGTGTAACCTTTTGGAATTTTAAAAGATTTTCCTACGTGACTTTTTTTTTTTTTTTTACTTAGAGTATGTAGCTCTAATGGCACCTAACAAAGATAAAAACCAGTGTTAAAAAAGGATGTAATGATGCATTTTGTCTGATTATGAAAACATGTTCACTTCTTTATATGAAAATCAGCCTCCTAAACTAAATGTGTGTGTGTGTGTGTGTGTGTGTGTGTGTGTGTGTGTGTGTGTGTGTGTGTGTGTGTGTGTATATATAAATAAACAGATGAAATCCTCAAGACAAACCAATCAACCTTCCTTCATTACAAATAAAAATACAGTATCCTGTTTCAAGCAAGTTTAACAATGATTTCAGTCCAAATTTAGAGGCAGTCACATTGACCACATGTATTATTTTCTCCTTTAAAATAGGCTGAAACTCTCCCGATATAAGGTGTAAAACTGAAGAAAATAACAACAAAGCTAAGAAGCAAACGTTGAAGTTCCTCTTCAGACACATTTTTGTGTCTGCTCAAGAGAAACGGAAAAAAGACTTCCTCCATGTAAAGTACTCCTTGAATCCAAAACTCTCAAATCTCTCTCCAAGTGCCACCACCCTAATAGTCAAGTAATAGCTGGTTAACAGCACAGAGCACATTTCTGGGTGTTCAGAGGCGATAGTTTTGTCAGAGAAAGCGAGCGCTCCCAGAGCACCTCCCTCAGTGATGACAATAGGGGGCAAAGACGTATTTGTGAAGAATCACATATTTCAAATCACACATTGAGCTTCTAAGTATAGCCCGGGTTTATCTGCGCTCCTGGAAACAGAAGCTATGAATACTGCATCCCTCTGGTTCCTGCCACCCTGTCAAAGAGGGTTTCAATGTTGAGACATGCTTGAATGGATAAAGTGGATTTTTTATCATGAGAACACCACCGTTCACTTCTCTTTTGCATTCCTTTACATATAGACATGGGATGCTGAAGGAAACTGGCAGTTTCCGAAAGACTCCAAAGCTACATTTTATTTGAGAAGATGAAGGAGCACTGAGAGCTTTAGAAGATCTCAAATCGTTGCTGAAAACTATCAGAAACTGACAGATGATAGTCAAAGTCCTGGTATAAAATGAGGTTCAAGTGTTCAGCTTAGGAATCAGAAAGTAAGAGACTTCACTGTGTGAATCTGTTTTAGACGCTCCAGCTTGGAGGCTATTTCCACTTTATTCTTCAGACTAAAGATTTACTTCCAAACACTAATAAAAGCATATGGTTTTCAATTCAAAGGGACACAGCATTGCATCTCTGCTACAATTTCACTGCTGAACACCTGGGTCTCATTTTAGGTTTATAGCTTCGTGCCAAATGGGTGTGGCTTGCACATCATTTTTGGCTCACAGAATGGCACATGCAGCCCTGAAACAATGGTTTGTGCAGCATGAGCTGTTTTATGTGAAGCAAACAATAGCAATGACTATTAAACACATCCATTTCACTGAAATTAATCAAAAATGACGGCTATTATCTCTGCTAACATTTGCATATTTGTTCAAAGACATCTAAATTGTTTGGCAGTGTTGATAGTTTGAGTAACATTTAGCATTTCTATACATTTTTCTATATGATTTTGAATATATTTATCTAGTATCAAATAGACAATGAGTCGTCCTTAATTCATATTTATTATTATACTTTTTCCCCCTTTTTAACTTAAACTGTCAATTCTATAATTTCATTGTATATATATATAACACAAATTATCATTAAAACATACTCTATAAAACAGTGTTGCAGGCAAGATACTCAGAATGATGATACCTCAATGACAAAACATTTGCGCAACTATTGACCATTAAATGCAACAAATTTACCCTATAATGTACTTTTAAAAATTATATTTGAATCAAAACAATGTTTCATTTCATTACCTTGAAATGGAAATATTGCTAATTAGTCAACATGTATGAATTTACAAGAATGTATGCTTAATGTAAGTTTCTGTTCTATTTGGGGAAAAAAAAGTATGTTAAAAGTATCACATTCTCACTGATATGTGATCAGAATGAGTTTCTCTGAATCGCAATGAATTCAGTTTCACTTCCTGTAATTCCAACTCTAGTTCAATTCAACATCCTGTCGGGTGGGGTCACTTCAAATTCATTCACTGAACTGAATTAACCCACAAAATTCTGAACACGTGGTGGTCAGTGGATAGCACTCGTGCCTCGCAGCAAGAAAGTCCTGGGTTCAATTCCGGCACCAGTTGATGGTGGGAGTGGATTTGCATGTCTCCTGGTACTTCTTCCCACCATCCAAAGACATGCACTGATAGGTTCATCTGTTCATCTAAATTGTTCATAGGCCGATTGTCTCTATGTGTCAGACTTTTGCTGGATGCAGCAGGTTCAGAAATTTTTTACAACCTTGCTCCCCACACATCACAAACCCCTGCTGACCATTTCTTATGAGACAAATGAGAATATCATATAACATGAGCATAGTATAAGAAAACAACATTCTCAACGTTGACGCCATCAAGGAAAGCTGGACAGAAAGTGGGGTAGTTACACGCGGAACAGCCGTTAAGTACAATGGTCGCACAAATCCAAACACTTGCGGTATGAAATGACAAAACTAAACCTAATACTGTTGTCAAACACTGGACAACCCGGATAACGACACTGCCCCCACAGGTTTGTACTGAAGGCACTCGGCATGATAGCTAATCACTCTGGATCAGGGTCAATCTGGACTCATCTAATCACATGACCTTTTTCCTTCACTCCACAGTCCAGTCTTTATGTTCTGAGATGCTGCTCACTGCATCAGTCAGGATTAGAAAACTTCTTTCCTGCTGACACATATTAATCACTATAATAATTATCCAATGGAGGGTTTTTAGCTAATGTGCTTCAGTAAACTCAAGCACTGGTGTTTTTTGGCCGAGGCAGAAATTCACTATAAGTCAGCGTCTGCTACCTAATATACAAATTAGTATTTCTGCAGCCCTCGCCACAGCATATTTTACTGTTAATACATTTGTTTGATTGCCAGACTGGAGGGATTCAGTGTAATACCTGTCACTTGTACTCTCTGTAAGTGGCTTACTCCAACCCGGTCAGTCCACAGCAGTGAATGAGTGTCACGAGGTCACAGAAGCAGAGCCTTAATGACACGTCTCTCCAAGTGAATGGAATGAGGCTGCGACACTCTGATTTCATTTATCCTCAGCATGAGAGCTCTGCTGAACTCTAAGGAATTTTAATCTTGGGGTTCCAACCCTGTTTTATCACTGTATTTATCATTTTTACTGTTCTCCTTTCCACCAAGATCACGGCTTTTACTGATTTTATTGATTTTTAACGTTCTTACATATCCATCTTTTATTTTACTGTTTCTAGAATATGTGCTCTTGCCTACGGTCTGCCATCAATAGTGTTTTGTGATGTAACCTTTGCTTCAACACTAATCGTCCATCTTGGGGACAATAAAATTAAAGATGAAGCTATTGAGCTGCTTGGGTGACAAACACTAAAAACGTGGCTGTACTAGACAGCTGGAATGGAAAGAGAGAAGCTATAAAACATGATGAAACTGCCTCTTGTCTAAAAGTGTATATATAAAAATTGGACTGAGTTTAGAACATCTATTATCAGCCATGTTTGAAGAAAAGTTGAGGTGCTGCAAAAGCGAAAATGCAAAGTAGGTTTGTTTTCATTCATGGACAGGAAGTGAATAAACTGCAGAATCTCATCTGCACGTGGCAGTATAGGTCACCTTACACAGTAATCTAATAAACAGACAGGAAGTGCATCACCAGGTTGCTGTTTTCCATCTAAAATGTCTGTGATGTGTTCTCATGGATGACAACATATTAGTCTACATATCAGTCCACATTTTGTTACTACTAGTCATGGTTTTGAACTGAATGACAACATCCAGATTGCATGTCTGAACTTCGCTGTAAAAGTTGTGTCTACAGCCACATGTCTGGACTCACTTTAAAGGGGCCATATTGTGCAAAAATCATTTCTTGGGGTAATGTTGCTCCTAGTCTAGTCTTATAAACACTCCAAGTCTGGAAAAAAATGACCCACCATTTTCTGTGAATTACTACAATGATTTTGTCAGAACCTCTGGTTGAGCCGTTTAGATTTCACTGCCCATGTGACGTAATAAGGGGGAGAAATCCAATAAGGGGACGTGTACTTGCTGTCCAGGGACAGCCAACTCCGCCCACAAATGACATTGTGATTGTCCAACATATTAGTTAGATTTGCCAACCGCATGCCATAGCAGCTAGCAGCTAAAACTCAAAAGAAGAAGAATTGGTCGGTCCTCTTCCTCTTGCTCTGCGTCTGGGTCTGATTCAGGATCAAACACATACGGTTGTATAACGGTTCTGCGAGCAGCCATAGCAAATTAGGTAGCCTTTGGCTGCTGACTCGAGGGGGCATGGTCGGGGGTGTGGTCAGACAGAACACTTCAGAGTTATTTCAAACGTCAGACAAAACGGGGCGCTGTAAAAATGACTGGCGCTGACAGGAAAACAGAGCTGGTGGAACTTTTTTGTTTAGATTTTTTTAGGATTTTGAGCAGGGAACTTCATGAACATGTTTTGTATAGTCCATAGAACAATTCTAACTGGAGTATGAGAAGGTATAATATGTCCCCTTTAAGGCAGGGGCTCAAACATACGGGGGCCAAAACCGGTGACAAATGTGACCCACGAGATGAATTTATGAAGTGCAAAAATTACACTGAAGATATTAACAATCAAGGGTGTCAAACTCAGTTTAGGTCAGGCTCCACATATAAAGACGAATGTGATCTGAAGTAGAATAATAGCATAATAAACTATAAATAGTGACAACTCCATTTTTCTAGGTTTTAGGTTCGACTGGACTAGTTCTTCTCTTTCGATGTAAAACTAGTCCAGTTGAACCTCGATGAACTACTAAGAAGAACAATGACCTGGGCAAATGAGAAATTGTTCTTATTTAAGTTCCAAACTCCAAATTTTTACCAATATTCTGCTTGTTACCAAATGTTTATGTTACATTGTGTGTAATGCACATGTGTAAATGATAAGTTGCATAATATTGTTAAAACTGCACTTACTTTTTCTTTTAATTTCAGTTTTTTAAGGTTATTCACATGTTTTCTCTTAAAGGATAGTTTGTAAATGTAAATATTTTTTTAATTTAATGGGGTTTTTTTTATTGCACTAAAACAAAAGTTGTCATTATTTATAGGTTATGATGCTATTCCTTTACTGGTCTGACCCACTTGACATTGAATGCAACCCCTGGAAGAAATGAGTTTGACACCCCTGCTCTAAGGGAATTGTGCAGTGTGTTTAGAGAAACCATGGTATTGTTTTTTTATAGCTGTAAATACTATGGATGTCAAACTCTTAAAGACATGGAACGGCCACTGGCTACCACTGAAAAGCAGACACTGGACTGAGGGATGACAGACTGAGATTATATTGTTTTTTCATTCATTCAAACCACTTCTCAACAACAGTGTGGAGATGTTGGAGTCCATCCCAGATACCAAAGGGTGACACTGCCATTTGTAATACACTGTGCAAGATATTATGCAAATACAACTCAGAGTGAGTAAAAAAGGACTGAACACTCAGAATAAAAAGCCCCAGTGTGTGATCCATCACAATTGAAAGTGAATTTTCTGACTCATTTTAAAAAATACATTTGGTTGTTTTAGAATCTATAAAAGTACGAAGTGCAATTTGGTGACTAAGAATGTGGTCCTACACTGAGACAAACTGAGAAATTCCCCTCTGTAGTATCTCCTATTAAAGGGATAGTTTAGGATTTGCATCACAAACCAATGTCCATGAAAAAGTCACACATTGTAATCACTTGGCCCTACTTTCTCTCTCTTTGTATTTCTGCACGCTGTGGGAAAACAATAGCTAGTCTACCTGTTTCACTGCTGAAAAAAGTTGTTGACTAGTGCGCAGCAGTCAGCAGCATGACAGCGTACTGATAGGAAATGAGAGAAAGTAGGGCCAAGTGATTACGAGGTGTGACTTTTTCGTGAATATTGGTTTGTGATGCAAATAAATCCCTCTTTTGAACACATGCTGTTTTGAAAAGAAAAACGTTTTATTTTAGTGACCCCGTAAACTTTCCGGTCTACTTTCATTTCGACCAACCCGGACCAGAATTGGGCTCACAGGACACTGCCGAGGGTACGTCAGTGTGGATGTACTACACTGATGATGGGGATGAAATACAGATTCATGTCAAAAATCCTGAACTATCCCTTTAAAATAAGACAGACTCTAAGGATGGAAGTAAAGAGCTTCAAGAGTCATTTAAAAGAGAAAAGAAAGAACAAAGCTGTTCCGGTAGCGAGTATTCTAAACATATGCTAATGTGGTGTCTGATCATGCCACTATATGATGCTATGTCTTTGGTGTTTGTTTTTTCCTGAGTGAGGAAATTAAATATTCACTGTCTGCATAAGCAACCCACAAACTTGCCGGACTACTTTCGTTTTGACCAACCTGGACCAGAACTGGGCTCACAGGACACTGTCGGGGGTCAGTCAGTGTGACTGTATGACATTGATGACGAGGATGTCATACAGATTCATGTCAAGTAAGACCTTCTTGCTGTTTCATTTTTATACAGATACTCAGTGGGAGCATTGCTACTGACTTTACAGAAAGTTTAACACAACATGGCAAAACATTTGACGAAACTTCCCAGAATAACATGAACATGACGACTTTTAACAGACAGGGTTGTAGCAAAATAGTTGTACCCCAGTGACAGGCTCCATGACAACATAGACACTAAACCTGTGTTATGGGAAATCTATGGAAAACCATACTGGGCAATGATAAATGAATGTTGAGCTGCTGAGGAGCATCAGACCACACACAGACTCTTTGCCAATCCCACGAGTTTGTATCAAAGGTCCCTGTCAACATCACAGCCCACTTTCAGGCACACTCACTTCCTAGCACTGTCATCTTTCCTTTTTAGCGGTATCATTACTTAAAAAAAAAAAAAAAAAAAACTAGAGTGCACAGCCCAGTCTGCTTAATGTTATCTGCCAACGCTGAAATCTCTCTCCTATTTTGCCATTCATCTCTTCTTAGAGGGATCTATCTGGCTTCAAAGAGTATCCAGTCAGCCTTTGGTCTGATGACATGGATTTAATCCCCAGACTAAAGATTTTATGAAAGTGATTTTTTGTTTTGTGGGGGGGGGGGGGGGGGGGGGGGGGGGGGGGGGGGGGGGGGGGGGGGGGGGGGGGGGGGGGGGGGGGGG
>JAPSES010000236.1:1100847-1125447 GCA_029822895.1 Maxillicosta whitleyi
AATAACCTGTTCCAGCTCCAACATTATGAACCACTGCAGTACTGACCCATGGAAGGATCAGAACTATTGGTGCAGTTTGTCTCCTGGAATCAAAACCAAAAATGGTGCCCTCAAATATTACATGTGACTTTTTTTTGGACTGGGCAGTGTATATTGGTGTCCATTCAAATAGAAGGGTTGTGTATTATCCACTACTGCAAATTATATATTAAAAAGAAAAACACTGAATACTTTATATATCAAAGACATTCATTTTGACATTTTTGTAGGGTACACATGATGTAAAACCAGTATAAAAACTTTATATAGACTATATTTTTTTGATCATCCATTGAGAAGCAAAACAAACTTAACCTCTTTTTAAGGTGTGCTTGTTTCTCAGGGTGTTTTAACACAGTGTACACGAGTCTGCACCGTATTTGGATACCTTCACACCTTTCCCGCAGATTTTGCATTCACTGCAGCCGTCCCCAAGTATGAGTGGGTGTTACAGGGCTGAAACAGTAGGTGGCACCGTGGAAGGAATTCTATTGAATTCTTCAACAAAGTCAGAAGGACATGCCTTTATGTCATCAACAGAGCAACTGTTTTGTTCATTTGTCCACAATAGCAGCAATAGTTGTCTATCTGTCCGCCTGTTTGAGCCAAAGTGAAGAAGAGCGACCTTTGCTGTCCCTCTATATCATCAAGTGGTTCGGTCGATAAGGCGAGCCCGTGCTGCACATACAGTATCTGAGGCTTTTTCAGGATACAACAGCAGTCAATGGTCTCATGGTGATTAGGTCACGTCCGTTCTCTGGCACAACGTACTGTACTGGAGTCTGTGCGGTCCATACCCAGGACTACCTTCTCAACTGGACTCAGGTACAATAGTCGTGCACAGAACATTTGCATTCACGTGGATAAAATGAAATTAATTTTAGGGTCCAGTGGACTCTGATACGGACTCGGGTACACTGTGTGAAAATGTCCTCAGATTAAAAATGTCCATTATTTTACATTTTAACAAAACCTGAATAGGTGGGATTAAAAAAAACCCCCACAGAGAATAGATTATTAGAAAAAATTGTTGAAAGACGATTCATCTTTGGAGGAAACATGTAGGAATATTTTAAGTTGTTACACACTGGAGAGCAGTTTTTTTTTTATATAGTATATTGTATTTTTATTTTATTTTATTTGATAGAACACTTTAATGGTGTGAGGTTCAGTTAGCTTTGCAGGAAAATTACATTCTATACATTTCAGAACCTGTCGTTTTTCACTTTATTTCAGTGAAAAAAAAGGTCAATCGCTAGTTTTGCATATTCTCTGAAGTATTTGTACCTCTGCTTATGTAAAGAATATATCGTTGCCACATCTGTTTAGCTGTGACTCTTTATGTTTTATAACTGTTCAGACCATTCACCGACATCCATCCTGACGTGCATAAAAAAGTGTCCGGCTCTAAGTGCATCTGTTCACACCAGGCATTAGAATCCTCCACCAGATGATCACTTCTAATCGTATCTCACCTCCCTGCTTCATATGCAAAAAGCTCATCTTCAGCCTATAACGTAGCCCCCACAGACACATCGAGTTTAATAAGCTGGCTTTGTAATGTGTCTTTACAAATGTATTTCCTTGAGCTGCTTAAAGGAGATCATCGGTAGCATTTAATGTGGAGTGTGTTCCGCCACACTGTGAATCATTCAATATAACTTAAATATCAATATGACAAATGTGACCTTTTTGTTTTGTTTCTGAGATACGCCGTAGAGTTAATTGAATCTGTGCTTAAAATATGTACATGCATTTCTACTGGCTTATGCAAACAGTGAATATTTCATTTCCTCACTCAGGAAGAAACAAACACCAAAGACATGGCATCATATAGTGGCATGATCAGACACCACATTAGCACATGTTTAGAATACTCGCTACCGGAACAGCTTTGTTGTCCGCGTACTGTGCATTCACTTCGGTGATGAATGACGGCGCAATTCACAGCGCAAAGGGCTTGTCTTGCTCATTTTGTATGGGAACTATTTTTCGGTGTGGAGAAACACAGCCGATGCACACCAAGGACCGTCAGTCAGTGGGAGCCCCCACCCCCCACGTCTTCAGTAACACAGCGTAGCCTACCTGGTAATTCAGGAAACCACCGTTACCTGCGTGGCTTTTATTAGCCCTAGTTTTGACCATTTTTGCTCAGTAAAAAACCCTAAAAATAACAAAGCAGTCACAATCTGCTCACCTCACAAGTTTGAAGACGTGTCTAGTTTGATTGCCAGCGAACTCTGCTACGCTGTGTTGCTGAAGACGTGGGGGGTGGTGCCTTAAATGCAGAATTAATGAGTGCACCCTGACACATTGCTTCTGGTCTTGTCACAGGTTACAGATGTACTGGGGTTCAGTCCTTGTCGGGATGAGAAATATTCTTCAAATGAACATTGATCGTGATCCACTGACTCTTCTTCTTGTTTTTCCAAATAACTACATTGTAAATAAGAACATTAGGATGCTGTACAATGTCTTACCTTTCTGTGCTCGGAAAAATATTTCACTGAACTGGATCTCTCACAACCCTCCTGCAGTTTCTGGGTGGTTGAAGTTGATTTTGGAACATATCCCACTTAACGTCCTGACATGTTTGGTAAACTCTAGGTCTGGGGTGTTTAATTGTATGTGGAAACCCTTTTCTTGACTATGTTGATGGAAATGTGTCCACTATTTTGTCCCAGGCCTTCATTTGCTTGTAGAATATACTGATAATGTCAGGCATCTTTTAATTTAATTTAACCTTTATTTTACCAAAATCAATTGAGACCTGCTTCTCATTTAGGTTCCATCAGACAAAAGACAAGATCAAAACAAAACAAACAAGACATGAATCTAATAATTACGTTAAATGTATATATATATATATACATGCACCTGATGTGGACTGTGGTGTCTTGTGATTTTATATCCTTTTTTCTTCTTTTTTTTTTTAAATATAGCTGAACAGTGTTTGTGTGGTTGTTTTGAAATTGGGAAATTTAATAAACATATTGGGGGGGGGAATGGTTAATTTGAGGAAAAAAATAATAATTTGGGAACTACCACAAAAGTAGCACTGGGTGTTTATGGGTTAAATTCGATGCCAGAGCAGAGCATGTCAGCTGAGCAGACGGTCTTTCAGTGCGTACCAGAACTAATACCGGCTCAGACTCCCACAGATAATGGACAAATGCATCCCAGACCACATACAAATGTGGGCTGAAATGCATGTGTTCAGAATCTGCATTAGAGGCTTCGGCATGTGATGGGAATTGCCAGGATGGGTTTGAATACAAGGTCTGAGCAGGGCCTTGGAGAGAACCTTCTGAATGTTTGTGAATTCAACCCCAAATGATTTCACTAATTAGTTCCTCCTCCCTTCTCATCTCTTTATCCTGTTGTTGAAATCACCCAGTGTAATGTGAAAGCTCTCTGCCCTCTGTGGCACGAAGATTTGACATGGAAGGATTTACTCGATAGGTTATCCTATTTCTCGACACAGGAACGTTCATGTGTTCAAATATGAAACCGTTCAAAGTCGCGGAGAGACGATCCCTTAGGAATCATGTCTTGTGATGGATTTCCCTTTTCGAATCTGTTACCCTCCTGCTTTGCATTTTGACATCATGCTATGCATTCTCATGACATGACGTGTGCCAAAGTGTGCACGATAGAGAAGCTTTCGTGTTTTTAATATTTGATGTTTCCTATGGGGTCCAATGTATGAGGATCAAAGATGAAGACAACCTTGAAATGCCTCCCTCAATTTATACTTATCAGTGGCAGGAAGTAGGCTAAAAGGGAAGGCTGACAGGGTGGAGGAGAGAATGAGTTGTGTGTAAGTAATAGGAGAGGATTCACAACCTCAGACCTCATACTGGCAGCTAATTAAAGCTGTTAGGCCTTTATTTATCACTTTTGAGCCCATGCTTGTGTTCTTTACAGCTTTAAAAAGCTTGTCCTCCCTTTTCCAAAACAACTGCATGCTGGTCAAATGTGTTTTTTATCCTTGCACAAAGAATAACAGTTTGTTTTTTTCCTTCTATATTGAGGTTAATTACCACGTTTACAGAATTTTAACTATGTTGTTCAACCTTTCTTTAAACTTGTACTCAGCTGAATTCAATGTCACAATTAATTTAGGCTTAAGTGACGATTAGAGCTCTACATAGGCTGAGGTTGTAAGGATGGCTCTTTCCTGTTGTTCTTGGAAACCATTACCCAAGGTGAAACTCTTAATTACAGCTTTGCATCTGTGTTTCTTGTTATTTCATGTCATTATCATTATGTGCATCATCATCCTTGTTTGTAAAAACTTGAAAACAGATGTGTTGAATAGTATTAAAAAATAATAATAATATGGGACATCTTCTAAAATGCCGTAATTAAAATTTGTCATTAATTTACTGATTTTTTTTTTTTTTTTTTTTTTATTTAACAGACAAAAGTCAAAGATTTTCAGTGTTTGGCAGTTAATTTAGAACAGCTGGGAGAGAGCCTAAATAAGACATAAAGGCTTCCAGTGTATAAGAGCAGCACTATTATAGATAAATCAGCAGTTAATGGGTTAAGTGGTGACTGGTAAAGGATCGTGATTGGACATTAAATCAGCATCCACTAAAGGCTGAGTCTTTGCAAGCAAAGAACTGAAAACGATCACTTCAAAAAGAATAGTTGTCAGCAGAAAATTGTGAATTACCATCACCATCTACAGAACATGATAGTGTGAAAAGATTCAGGGAGTTTGGACAAATCTTGTTGCATAAAGGCTAAAGAGGAAAACCACTGACAAATGTGCGTGACCTTCAAGCCCTCAGGTGGCATTGCATGAGATACCGTCATGCTACCGTGATGAATATGTGCATATACGCTCAGGAATACTTTGGAAAACCATTGTCACTTAACACAGTGTGCTGCTACATTTAGAAGTCTAACCTGCATTATGCAAGAAGGAAGCCCTATATCTGTTCTATAAAGAAATACTGTACCAAGAAGTTCTCTATTTCGTGGAAATGCGTGTGATCAGACGAGTCCACATTTCAGGTTGATTTCAGCTTTTTTTATTTATTTTTTTATTTTTTTAATCAATTACTAGAAGTGTCAGGTGAATTCCAGTTGACCTCAAGGTTGAAAAACACTGTCATAGTGTGTTCACTAGGGATACAACTTTTTCCAACTCCACAGTGCTCTCATATTCTGATGAGGTTTTGCTAGAAAATTATGAAAATCAATGTTTTTTTTGTGGATTTGGTCAAAAAAGTTCACACATGATTAACTTTGACATTTTTATTCTCGGTTGCATTTGGGTGGATTTCCAAAAACTAGAACCCTGATTGAATGATAAACCAAAAATATAAATAAATAAAGACCCAAAATGTGTAATCAAAAACTGTTACAATAACTGTATTCTACTTTCCAGAACAATAAAAATTCAAAGTCAATTTTATTTGTTAATTTCTTCAGATGTACTTGACATACAAAGGAATTGAAATTATTTTTCACACTGTCCCATGTATAGACATTGCCAACAATGAAGTGCAGATGCACAATAAGAACAATAGAACAGTCCTAAAGACTAAGGTAATATAAGTACTAAGTACTGACATACATGGATATAACAAGACAAGACACAACATATAGTAAAGTGTTCTCACAGTGTGCACTGGGAAGTAGGATACTAGTCTACTTGAGGTAACCCCAGGTTGTGGTTGGTAATGGTTAAAAAAAAAAAGATAAGTCATATAAAGTAAAATTAGTCAATAGTCATATTATGTTAAGTCATTACAGATGAAACACAATGGCAGGTTGGCTTTGTCCTTACATGTGGTGTTTCGTTCTTGCATGAGCTTAATTGCTCGCTCGCAGCATTGGTTGCTTCTGCTGATGTTTAGTTTTGATGGCTCTTGTTTCCAGCGACTTGTCAAGAGTTTCAAAGCAGTCTTGTAGAGTAGTAACACTTGCGATAACTCTGGACAATCTTCAGTCAGTCAACATTTCTATAGGCCGTTTTTTCCCTGCTAGCGAGGTTGACCACATTAGCATGCTCATTTGGTTTTTACGTTGGATGCCCGACATGACATAACCTCTACCTCTGTATTTATCCGGGCTTGGGACTGGCACAATGAAACACTGGTATAGGGATGTATAGCGTGAAGAACCTTTCCCAAGGGTCCACCTGGGTCTTGAACCGGCAGTCTTCCGAACCAAAGCCAGTGGCGTAAACCACTAAACTACCCAGTCGCTCTCTGGATAATCTTCAGCTCTATCCATTTGGTAAACCAAACTAAAGCGGTAGTCCGCCCAGTCATATGAGATGAACTGGAAGACCGTCTACAATCATTCTCTCATTTGTTACATGAGGAAAAATGCAAGACAGGGTACGGTTGTTTGTGAATTTATTGAATGGCAGAAGTCCAATGCAACCTTGCTCATATTCAAACAAGTTTCACATAAGAATACAAACATAGGTTTATGGGTGAACCTTTTTTAAAATATTATTATTTAAACTTTATTTAACTAGGAAAAAAGATCTAATTGAGATGAAGAACCTTTTTTTTCCAAAGGAGTCCTGGCCAAGAAACGGCATGAAATACAACAAACAGTTACAACATACAAGAATTTACAGGATGAGTCAAACTATGAAAAACATGTACATGTCATTGAGTTAGTTTGTAGCACTTCGAGTTTGGATTCAAAAGCATTCAAGGAGATACATTCAGTCAGTTTTCAGAAGCAGAGTAGACACATGTCCCTTTACCTAGTTCTGTGGCATATGGGCATTTTTTCAAGTATGAACTTTTTTAAAGATGGCTCAAATGTGAGTTCACTTTATGTATAAAAGCTCATCTAAATATTATGCAGGAAGTTGTTTTTGAAGAAAACAATTAAAATGTTTCTCTAGTGTCCACATCAGTTTCCAATGTTTGGACATTGTGAAAATAAGCAAGAAGAGAGTCAAAATGGACTGTTGAGCAGCTGAAATCTTGTACACATTAAAAATTTTGCAAACACCACAATTAAAAGTGAAACAATTAGTCCGCATTTCCCACATGATTAAAAAGGGTAATTAAAAAAGAATAAAATAAAATTATACAACTAAACATGTCTATCCCAGCTCCTTTGGGTGTGTTGCAGGCTTCCAATTGTGAATTCTTACAATTTAGTTCCATATACTTTTTTTCCCAGCTAAATAAATAATAAATAATAATAAAAAAAACGCTTCTTGTAGAAAATATTATCTGGAAGAGTTTTTAAAATTATATTTATAAACGTAAGGCATATATTTAGCACTGAGACCAGTGTCTTCCTTCAGAGCAGCTTTAATTCTCTTAGCGCTGTCATACCACTGTGTGCAGAGGAATATTTGACCTTCCTCTTATAAAGAAAGCCTCCAGCTGTTTGAGGGATGAAGGAGGAGGGTTTCTGCTTTACACTCCACACTTAGAACATCTCATAAAGGTTTCATACGGCTGTGTTTGTGGAGTTCATGAAGGCTGTTTCACTTCCCTGGTGTTCATGAACGCACTCTAGAATTAGTTTTTCCATGTATTTTCTGACCTCACTGTCTTATTTTCACTATTTGATCATCAACAGGAAGAATGTGTCCTACACCTTGTAGTTCTTGCTTTGGGTGTTTTACTGTTTAATGACTTATGTTTTATGCATATAAGCGTTTTTGTGTGTCAACAAGTAGGGTTGCACTGATTACAATACCAGTATCAGGTATCAGGTCCAATACTAAACGTGAGTACTTGTACTCATACCTGTAAAAGTACTCCAATACAACACACTGATACCACTTATGACAACATGACATTCACAGTTAAGTGCAGAAGGTACGGAGGAGTAATGTCAGCAGTGTGGAGATTTTTTTTAAATAAACGACAGTGACAAGTAACGCCAACTGGAAGTTATGTTAAAGACATAGACAGAGCGTTCTGTTCGTGTTCTGTGTACACAGTTCTGTCTGTTTTCCAGGTGCTGGTGGATGTGTACCCACATGAAGAATACCACCGGGAACCATAGAGGGAGAGGATCTGTTCAAAGAGCGACTGTGAGTAAAAAAAACTACTGACATTTATAACAACTACCCAGGGCTGGGCTAGTTTACGTCCTACTTATAATACTATGGGGGTAAGGAGCGGTGTGGACCACCACCCACACAAGTGAAAATGAAACTTAAACCTCATTTCTCTTTTCTTTACCTCCTCCTGAAGCTTCACTTTTAAACCTTACCAGTGGAACCATTAATACAATATAATTAATATTAGTGTTACCTCTGTCATCTCCATCTTTGTTATTACTCACTTTCTCTTCTTTTCATAAAACTGTAGTTTTCTTCATAATATTTGTCCAGTATGGTTAATAAAAACACCGCCCGCTGGTGGATTGATTGAGAAACGTTCAATCCAACACATTAAACATCAGTAGCTGCACTTTGTTTCAGTCAGATTAATGACAATGACAATAAAGTACACTTCCAAAAGGAACAAAAAACTGTAATGGGATTATTATGATTAATATTATTAAGTACTCTTATTAATATCCAGTATTGGAAAGTATTCAAATGTAAGTACTTGTACTTGCCAATATTGAAAAAAGTGGTATCAATGCATGCCTATCAACAAGCACAGGTTTGTGGTTAAATACATGTTTTATAATTTCTATTATAACTTTATAATTAGACTTTTTTGTGTGTGTCGGCACCTTTGCTCCATTATCGTTTTGACCTTTTTTCTTCACACAGCTTTGATAGTTTGCAGGTAATCCATTTTGTCATTAAAAAAAAAAAATAGTGTGATACTTTGTTAAAACTCACACACACACACACACACACACACACACACACACACACAGTCTTGTTTTCAGAATTCTGTTTAATATAACTCACCTGCCCTTGAAGCTCAAATTTATTTACTTCAAAGTTCAAGACATTTTTCATCTACTGCCTCAGTTATTTTGCCACTCCCTTTCTAGTGAAGTGTAAATGGAGTCTAATTGGCTGCTTTTCCCTAAAGACTTTTGATGTCGTTCAGAAATTTACTGCCTGCTTTGTATCACAACATGAATATCTTGGTGGGTTATCTGTAATCACTCCCTTTTAATAAACTGTGTAACAGGATAATTATGCACTTAAGGAAGAATTTGATGGTGAGATAGTGAATAGCCAACTGGAATTTAGCCTTGTGAGCACTGAGGAAGGTTAGGTATACTAGTTTCTGCAACAGTAACTGCAAATTCATTGAAGTGAACACTGAAAATGAGTGACAGCTACAGTATTTTCAAGCGTTTCTTCTTCTTTTTTTTTTTTTTTACATACAGAGTGAATATATGAATTTAATCCCATGTTTAACTGAGCAAACAGATAACTAGAATGAAAGAGAAAGACACTGGAGATAGAGCAGCTTCTACTCTCTTGCAGCTTTAAACCAAGACCACAAATAGTTGCATCTCTGTAGAACCTCTGAAAACCAGACTCAATCCATTGAACTGTCAGTTGGGTGAACTCTGTACAGCCCTTAGAGCTTCAAAGCAAAAGATATATCCTGATGCTTCCCTGAGGTGCTAAGCCCACTCCTGAAGAGAGCTTTTTACATCCTTCTCCAACAAGACTTTAAGACTGCTAAAGATGCTGGTCGTCCGTATTGAAATATGACAGGCCCCAGTTAGTAAACGCAAGGGGTAATCAGATTAACATAAATGACATGTAAAACAATATAGAGGTAATAAATAGCTGTTCCGCAGAGAAAAGCTTCATTATAATTTGGTTTTGCATGAGAGAAAACAAATGTAATTCAATGTTTTTGGAAGATTTTTCAATGCAATGCCACGTCTGCCAAAAACTAAACATGATATGATACCCTGAAGAGCGTTTGTGGCTGAGGATTTAACTGCCCTGCCATTTGTAATCAGTCTAGGTGGCAGGGTGGAGACAGGAAAGAGACAAGCTCACTCTCACATTGCTCCGTCACCGCTCCCAGCTAACCATTCAAGATGACAAGTGTCACTGTGCTAGGCCAATGTTTTTTTCTGAAACCGCAGCCTATCCACCGACTTTGGTCATTTCGGAAAGCTCTTCATTCAAAAGGTCAGCCGCGATACGGGAAAGAAAAGCACAAGATATTAACCCTGAAGGCCTTTTCAAATATGAACTCTGGAGAACAAGGTGTGTTGAAGTAGAAATAATTTCTAGTGTTTGTCTAACATCAACCTTCTCCGGACGTGAGTGTTCAAACAAATTGGTTTGTTGTGAAAGGTGTTGTAAAATCCAGCTGCTATAGTAGCTCTTGTTTCTGTGAGCGCTCTGCCTTCGTACTTGATCATTCAGTCTTCTGTAAAGCTCTGGGGATTTAAAGAGCAGACATTTACACTCACTACCTCCTCCATATAACCCTAGGTCTTCTTTCTTGGCACTTACTCAGAGAGGAGGGCAGGGACCTTTGTATCCGAACAACCGCTGGCAACACGCCTCATTACATAACCAATGGCAAAACCGAAGAACGGACCAAAGATTTTATTTATCTTTTTCTACCATGAAGTTAAACACCTAGCAAGATGTAGTCACATAGCGCTAAAAGCGTTTATAGAGTGAAAAACATTGTGCAGTTGTGATATCATGCTTATGTGCTTTCATGTTGTCTTGTCTCAGCTGGTTATTTCTTCATGCAGTTTCCAGTCTTTGTGCTACGCAAAGCTAATTGCCCTCTGGCTCTAGCTCTGTATTTTAACATTCAGACATGAGTGGTATTGAACTTCTGTAGCCGCTGATAACAAACCACATGAGTTAATATCAAAAATGTTCAACATATGCTTTGGCAGCCCGACCTCAACAGAAGAATAAAGGAACTGGACGGTGTTTGGAGATGTTTATTTATGTCTTTTTGTGCTTTTTGAAGACGTACATGTAAGAACAACAACAACAACAAAAAATGGCAAAAAGAGAAAATAGATCTGGTCATATTCTTATAAGGATATGATTAGATCAAATAAGGAAGTCTGAACATCAAAGACCAATTTCTGTGTCCATTTTCAACTAAATGTTCAAGGGAAATTTAGTATTTTTACCCTTTCTTATACATAAATATAGGCCCTACCTAGCATTAGCATTAGCACACACTTTAGAACCAGTAAGCTGCCATTGAAAGCACATCATCAGTACCCTGTCAGGAGAATTAACTATATGTAGCTATTTATAATGGTGGTAGAAACGATTTGCACTCTGGGGCTAGTCTACAGTGTGTGGTGTGTTCCTGCATGTTCAGAGGGTCTATTAAGTATGTGTTGCATGTCAACAGTTTTTCTGCAATATGCCTACATGTCATGTTTGGGAGTGACGGGCACTCAATCTGTTCTGTCATTTAGGTGTGAGAATATGTTAGCTTTTGCTTCAGCTTATGAATAATGTTAGCCTAGCACCATAAAATCTCCAGTGAGAGTTTTAGTCATACGTAAAATCACACAAAAGTGTCTCAAACCATAAAAATAGCCGGTGCATGGACACAACAGCCTAAGATTTAAGCAGTATGATTCGAACAATTAGCACCATTTTCATTTGAGAGCAACTGAAAATATCGTTTCCTTGTTTGTTAATTAGCAGAGTTGCCTCAAAGGACTCGGGCTATTAAATCAAGTTAATTATCAGCCTGTGCCCCATGAAGGAGAAAAATGACTGAAGGAATAGGAGGTATTGCCAGTAACCTTGGCGATGGATGAGGCATTGGCCAAGTGTACATCAAAAGTAAGGTAACTGTTTTTGCAGGAGCACAACACCATGAATCGTGAGACAAACACCCACAGCCAATGCTTTTTTTCATGCATGCAAGTTAGCCCTGAACTCATCATCCTTACCACACAATGAAAAGCACATTTCACAGACAGTACGGTAGCTCAAAGCCATATCGTGAGTAATTGAACTCTTACTAAGAGGGTCAGGCAAAAATAATGATGATCCTTTCTCTTCAGAAAGTCATTTCCTCTCTGCAGAAAACCATTCTCGGCTGCAGCATATGATAAAAGGAAAAAATACTGCTCTTTATGTCTATGAGTAAGAAATGAAGAAAGTGTTTTTCCTACATGGTTGACCTGTGTATTCATAAGAATAATGTGATAAGGACACATAACTACCAAGGAAACAGATTAAAAGAAAAATGTGAGAGTAATGTTTCATTTCCAGCTGCTAAACTTCCATGATAACAGCACTGACACTGACCCCGTTTACATGACCACAAAAAAAAAACAACTGGGAATAATCAAGATAATTGTAATAATCAGATATGATGTGTTTATATGCACTTCAGAAATGTGATCATTGACAAAATGTGGTTTACATGTTTCAGTCATTATTGGCTTTTATTGGCGTATGTACAGTGATGGTACACTGACATTTTATGTTATTGTCAAAACAGGCACAGATGAAAAATAACCCCCCAAAAAATCCAATTAAAAGATATACATGTACAGACACATTAGAGTATATTGGTAGAATTCTAGGTATGTTCATCTGATTTCTGATAATCAGAAAACTGCAGTTATCTGATAAAGCATATCACATTATGCTGTTTATATAATCACTTGAATGATCTGATAACTTAAAAAATCAGATAATGATCAGATGTTTAGTGTGCTTGTAAACGGGTTCTGGCTTTAATCTAGTTCTGTAGTGTCTGATGCTTATGCTCTGCTTTTCTACACTGTCAACAGTGTGTCACACTAACTACTCCTGTAATAGAATCCAGTTGTGCCATTTATTTTCAGCAGAAAGAAGCCCAACTGAACTGTGCCGTCATTTGCAGTAAATTTTGACAAAAATAATCTGTTCATACAGTTCTCTCAATTGTGTTCACCAGAAATTACTTTTTGGGGTTATAACAAGAAAACTGAATCAGTTCATTCTTTAATCCAAGTGAATATTTGTACCATATATTATATTATTAGAACCCATTTTGAAATATTTAACCCATAAAGACCCAGTGGTACTTTTGTGGCAGTTCCCAGATGATTTTTTTTTTCTCTATATTTAATCTTCCTTAAGGGATTTATCACCATTTATTATTATATTGTCCTCTTTATTTGACGTGTTTTCAGCGTAAACTGTGTATTTTCCTATATTTAATTCACTCATTGTGTATATGTTAATTAAAGCTTAGAGTAAATTCAAAATGATTCAAAACGGAGACATTTTTATTTAAAAAACCCAAAAAGAACATGACTTTTTCAGCAAAAATATCATTAAATAAACATAAAAATAAGTGTCTCCATTCACTGTCATTGATCCAACTCCATGGGTTTTACTGGTGAATCAATGTTGTAGAAGATGAGGGTGTTTCCATGGTAACTATGGAGCCTCTGAACATACAAATGGGTCATATCTGATGACCATGAAAAGATCAATAATTGTATTTTACCCCAATTATTTGCATGTATTGACAGAATTAGTGGATCAACAGGTATTGAACATTTTAGATCAGTAGATGGTTTTGATCGTCTGTGGCTCTTTGGGTCTTTTTAAGGGTTAAGATGATTTGAACGTCACCATGTTTTTTTGGGGGGTATTTTTTGGAGCCAGAAGTGAACATATTTGGAGAAAAAGGACAGAACTACATGAGCCTGAGAGGCTTGAGGTATGAAAGACTGCTTTTAGTTTTTATGGCGAATTAAATTGACCTTTTTACAGAGCTTCCTAAAACTGAGAGCTCCGGTCCCATTTGGTGAATTTAAATCCATGATCACAAATCGCTCATCCTTTGTCCGCATGTCCTTAATGTACTTTCATTTTATCCTTTCTCTAACATTCATTAAATTCTATTTATTTTTTACTTTGTACCTTTTGATTGTGTTTTATGTCACTTTCACTTGACTTCAATGCAACATAAAATCAACCAGCCATCAATGATTTTCATGTGTGATTAAAATAATGTACAGCTTACTGACTATAAAAGTGTAAATTTACCAAGCACTTGTACAGTCTTATTAGAGATGCATATTAACCAGTATTACAGTGGAGCTGTCTGTCAGAAAAAATGTGTTTTATTAAAAAAAAAAAAAAAAAAACTCCAACTGCCTGACTCGGTAGACAAGTGAGCTGTCATATAGACCTGTCAATCAAAGCCTGATGGAGCAGATATCAGTCCCTTTTATTTGCAATGAGATCTGGTTAATGGAGGAAATATTTGAGGGTGGGCATCAAATCTCTTATCACAAGTTCCAGATAAAACAAATTAAACCAGAATGACTCCTGTGAATAGAATAGAATAGAATAGAATAGAATAGTATAGCATAGCATAGCATAGCATAGCATAGGATAGGATATAATAGAATAGTATGCTCCATTTTTTCAGAAAAAAAAAAAAAAGAAAAATACCTGGAGAAAAATGATTGACTTAGTTTTATTAGAGAGAAGTTTAATATAAGTCAGTGGAGCCTATGCTGTGGTATTACAACTTTAACATACTTCCACAACACCTGTCTGTTTATATATGCAAATTCTATTCATTTTCATCTGTATACATGTATTTGTTTTTATTAGTAATGCATGTATCATACTTTGTCACAAAATCTTGTTTCATAAAATGTGAATTTCTTTTTTTATTGTACTTTTAGAGATGCCCAATAAAAATACATTTAAAAAATGAAAAAAAGAAGATACTTCCACAACACTACAATTACAATTTGTGCAATTCTACCGAGTTTGAGTTTTCAATAATTAAGAATAAAGTCACAAATGCTGGTTGGCTGTAGTTTCCAAGATACAGCCTTGGGTCAAACTGAAATTCTGAGAATTAATGAGAGAATGGGTTTTATTCAACGGGTATGTGTGTGTCAGAGCAACTAGATCTACTTCAAAACACTATATTACAGTACACACTGTTTTCACATTTTTTCTTCTTGCAGATTCCACAAACCAATATATAAGTGTTATTAACACTTTGTCATATATACATGGAGGATGTTCCCATTGTTTTCTCATTAACCTTATTAAAGTATGTAAGATTTAGCACATTTAATCCCAGATGGCAGGCAATTTATATATTAAAAAAAAAGTAGTACCGAGCATATTCTATATTCCCCTCACTTTGGAGTCAAAAGGAGAAAAAAAAAACTTCAAAGCATTCCTGACACATTTATAAGAATGGACAGACATGGGATCACAGCAACTTTGAATGTTTGAAGATTTTCTATCATAGATTTAACCTAGTATGAGCTTCTGGTGGTTGGATAACTTAGTGGTTTACACTGCTGATCTCGGTGTGGAAGGTTCGAGTCCCAGGTGTTCCCTTAGGCAAAGCACTTTATACTATACATGCTTCTACCTTGTGAGTCGCTTCGGATAAAAGCATCAGCCAAATGTAATGTATTGTGGCAAGTGGTGAAGGAGCAGATGAAGCAGACAGATTTCTCTTCCGCAGATTGAGCTTTTAGTATGACATTTCCTGGTAAACCAGGAAGCAAGCCATCTTGAACAGTGCACAGAACACATACCCCAGGAACCAGAACCATGGCGGCGCCTGTCAGCCTGGCTCATGGTTCCTTCCCACACTTAATAAATAATCACAAAATAAATAGAACATGACAAAACTAGACGATTACATTAATAACACATAGCAGCTTAAACCGAATAACCCAAAAAACGAAACACTAATATAAACCCCCAGCATGCCTTGCGGCAGCTGCCACCCCCCTTACATGCAGCGACGCCAGGGTCGCTACAATATATAATGTATAATGGTGGTGATGGTTTTCAAAAACAGTCCAAGGGAATGTTAGCTAATGTAACTATATAAGTAATGTATTTGTTGGTAATTAGTTACAACAAAAGAACGAATGTCATATATACATCTAGCTGGGTGTGTGGAAGAGCTGATTTTCTCTACATTTTTTACCTTTTCATCCCAAAGAAAAGTCTGGTTTTGGTTACTGAAAACGATTTTATCCATTTCATCCAAAGTAGATATTTTAGAAAACTTAGTATCCGTGCTTTTAGGATTCAGAACGTCAAAGATGCTTGATGTGTGCGACCTTTTTTTTTTTTTTTTGTCCTAACCCTGATGCTGTGATGTGCTCTATTATCTATTCATGCAGGTTTGTGTAGATGAAAAGTTTCCTTAAAACAATCTGTTGTGTTCAGTGTTATTATGGAAAATGGAGGTGGGGACATATGTGTTTCTATAAATACTCGGCTCTGTGTACATGGGCAAAGTGAGTCTGCGTTCAGTCATTGACAGCTTGTCCCAAAATAAATAAATTTAAAAAACCACACTTGATTTGGATTGAGTGATCATTTCTCTTGATTTAAGAGTTAATTTCTTATTTTAAATATTTATATTTCTTCCTACTCCTTTTCAACCATGGAAATTCAGACTTGCTCGTACTCAAAGACAGATTCTGTTCATTTAAATGTCGTTGTTGTGTGTTTTTTATTTTGTCAATAGTTTGTTACACATGTAAACATGCACCACACACCAAAATATATCTTCTGCCTTTAACCC
Source organism: Maxillicosta whitleyi (assembly GCA_029822895.1). Classification (NCBI taxonomy): domain Eukaryota; kingdom Metazoa; phylum Chordata; class Actinopteri; order Perciformes; family Neosebastidae; genus Maxillicosta; species Maxillicosta whitleyi. The sequence goes on from JAPSES010000236.1 coordinate 1,117,353, forward strand.
ATCACCAGATCATCATGCATCACATACAGTGGGCTTCCATGTTGGGTGCCAGGGGGGGATTGGGTGCCTTGCTCAGGGGCCAACAACTTTCTGCCAGTCCAGGGAATCAAACCAGCAACTCTTCCGTCACAAGCCAACTCTTGGGCTGACCATTCCGCCAACTAGGCCACAGCTGCCTCCATAATAAAGAAAGAATGAACTGTTCATACATCAGACATGCTTATTTCTAGATTTAACTAGATCTAAATCCAAAAAATATTCAATCAAATAAATGTGTCTGGTACAGAAAAAAATCTAAACAATCAAGAAATATTGTCAAGTGAAATTATCTTGCTGCATGGGCAGGTATTTCACTTGTTTTGATTACATTCTTCCTCAGATTTAGCATTTTTATCTTTGTTTTATACCCCCCTTTTGTGCAGTGCGTCTGTCTGGCTCCGATTGGTCAAATAGGCTGATTTTATTGCACAGTCAGTTATTTATCACTTTGTTTAATGAAGATTAAATTTGTCCAAACGGTCTGTATGAAGACTCAAGAACTATCACTAAAGGGGTCTTAAAAGCAGCAGTTGTGTTTAAAAAAACACCCTAAATAAGCAACAAAAGGCTAGATCTCAACACAACACACAAACGTCACTGCAACACAAAAACCTCCATGAATCATATGTTTTCAACAAAAGTGAGTTTAATGATTTTAGGCAAAAACATCATATATTTACAGCTTGAGTTGAGTCATTTATTGTAGGATGTGGTTTCTGTTTCTGTGTCTCTGCTGCTGTTAACTGTGACAAAACAGTTAGTTTTTGTGAATGAGGGAAGAAATAATGACTGAAATAAAGTCCGGGAAAGACATTTGACACTAAAGATCAGGACAAAGAAAAGATAGAAGAAGAACGGTTCTGTCCTTTCTTTGCCTCGGCCGAGAACTCACAGAGGAAGTTTCAATCTGTCAGAGACCAGATATAATCTTCTACATTGTGACGCATGGGGCGATCATGGTGCCCTGTCACCGGTAGTCCTTGTCGTTGATTAAGGCTTTTCATCCTCCATTGGGTTTAGCTGTGGACCGCCCGCACTTTGTCTTGTGACATGCGTAATTTCCTCCCTACAGTCTCCCCATCTTGATAGTGAGCTAATAGGAACTCTCTCCAGATCCGTTCCTAATGAAGACAGATCCTCAGATGGCCAAGCAGTCTCATTTATATTACCAGTCTATCAACTTGTTTTAAGTAGATTAGGCGTGTTCTGTGCGACAAGCTAGGGGAGCAAATGCAAGTGTATAAAAGCGATTCACAAAGGGATTTTACACAGCATTATTTTTTGTTTAAGCCATATCATAGCTCAGCTGAAAGTCTGCTTGATCTCACAAAGAGGAGATGAAAGGGCTGTCAAAAGGGACCCAACATGTGATCAGATTGTAGAGGATTCTCACTGCATGCTTTGGATTTTCTGGTGGCGATGACAGGTTTAGGATAACAAAGTTGTTTCCACACTGAATAATCAAGTTTGTGGAAAAGAAGGAAAAGAAGTGGCTACGTAAATGTTGTGACTGTGGTTACATAGACTGTAAATTAAATGAAATGTGGCCTTTTAGCGATCTGACATTATATTATTTACAGTTTACAGCAAAAACAGGGTGAAGAAATATAATTCAAACAGCCATTAGTATGATGACTGAATTTATTTTTGGTTTGTACATTAATAATTGGATCAATCAGTCATCAATAATTATAATAAACATCAAAACTAAACAAGGAGCAAGCAGGAAGTTTTTTTTTTTTTTGCCTATCGTTGTCACTTGATACACTGTGTACATTAAATTAAATGTGCACAACATTGAGCATTCACACCATAAAAACTAAATTAACAACAAAAACATCTACTATCTCAGTCCAATATTCCTAAATGATTTTAAATTCAACCTTTTTTTTTTTACTTTGTCAAAGGATTGAATACTTTAAATTATCATCATGTCCAGTCTATAATTTCATCTAGACTTCACATTCAACCTCACTTAAGTCCATTCACAAATATAAAGATCCCTGAAATTAGAATTACTCTCTCTTAATTCAAAGAAATCACAAATAGTGCTGAGGGCAATACTATTTGTATCTCTTGTCTTCCTTATACCTATTTAGAAAGAATTTTTTATACCTCTTCTTGAATATTTTTTTAATACTTTTCTTTACCTCTTGCTCCAGACTGTTCCACCCCACAGCTTCTTATGCACATACTTTTCAATGTTGTTCTTACTTTATTCATTCATTCATTCTTTGAACCTGCTTTATCCTCACTAGGGTCACTGGAGGCTATCCCAGCTACCCAGGGGTACTGGATATGTCACCAGTTCCTCACAGGGCTGAACATACAGAGACAAACAATCACTGTCACATTCGTTGCCAATTGTCATTATGTCCAATGACCCAAAGGGTTGGTGGTTCAAATCCTGGCTCCCACTGTCCACATGTCAAAGTTGACACTGAGCAAGACACTGAATCCTAAATTGCTCCCAGTAGGGTCTGGCATGGTAGTGCCTTGCATGGTACATTAGCATAGTAGCCGCCTACTTTTGTATGAGTGTGTGTGAATGTGAGGCTATGTAAAGCACTTTGAGTACCAAAGTGTAAAAAGCACTATATAAGTGCAGTCCATTTAGATAAACCGATTAACCTATCAGTGCATGTGTTTGGATGGTGGGAGGAAGCTGGAGTACCCAGATAGAACCCACGTAGACACGGGGAGAACATGCATGTGTGGGGTTCTTAATGTTTTTGCAAATTAGATCGTAGCCTCCTTCTCTTTCAGTAAACATTCCCTGAATATTTGTTGGCAGTAGATTATTTTTTTTTAATGATAAAAAAAAAAACACCATATGGTGCAGGATGTAACTGTTGACGAGTCAACATATAAACCCTTGACAGTTTGGCCTGTCACCCTTTGACAATGTCTATTTTCATTACTACAGGAGCTGACCTGCACCAGAATGACATTAGCCTCTAATGATCTAGTGCATCCCACTCAATAAGCTTGAGGGAGCAAACAACTCTCCCTGGCAGAGCCACGGGTTTATGGGTTTATTAACCAACAGTATTTATAATTCAGTGTGACATCATTTAAATATATAAAACACCATTTGTTGTTCTCTCTGGGTCTGTTTTATACAGGATGTCCAGGTTTGTTGTGCGCTATTATAGAACCTTGTGATGCTAAGCATTTTTGAAACAATGTATTTCCTGGGGATGTGTTTTTGTAGGGCATCTCGTAGGTGATGTGTCTTAATCTTAGGTTTTATGTCTTTCTTTCTTTTTTCTTAAAGGCTTTTGGTTGTTTTGTTTTTCTTTTTCTTTTTGTTTTTTATAACTAACTATTTCAAGAGAAAACAACTGAGGGCAAAAATAGAAAGAACAGCTTTAATTTGTCGTGGATCACTGTCGAACAGCACTGAATTTTGTGTAGGAGATATTAGACTAAATATATTTTCCTTAAATATTCAATAAAGTTTGAGTGATTGGTTTGACTATATGCAGGTCACTTCTTAATTTGTTTTTTTGCCTAGGAGCACTGGAAGATTAGAAGGTAAAATGTATGCTGCAGAACAGTTTTGCAGTGTGACCACTCATCCTGTTTATACTGATTTTCATGTTTAATCAGCAGGTCACATCCATTTCTCATACTGCACACAGGTTCAGTTTATGGCAGCTACAAACTCACTGTGATTATTACATTATACTAAGTGAGACAAGAGACTCGGTTGGATTCTGGCAGTAATATTTGGAAAGTCATTCACAAATAAACATCTCTGAGTTTAATAATATATTTACACTTGCAGACTCTTATTTTTAGTTCCCCAAGTTGTCGCATCAGCTCATCCAAGTAACTGGAAAGTACTGATTTATTTTGCACCTTGTGGGCAAATTCAGTGGTCCAAAATTCCAATAAACATCTAAGCTGTGCCATTACATGCAATCCCACCCATCTGTTGGTGAAGATTATTTGAGAATCCAACCCTGTGGTCATTTATGTAGAGTGCAACTTTGGAGCAGAGTGGTGTGTGTTGGACTCGCAAGATGCTAAACCCTGCAAACACATTAACATCAAAGAAACTAGGAAATACGCATACATTAAACATTAGCCACTAGTTTTTCAATCAGGAGTGTTGCTGAAGAAGAAAAGTGGAATTTATACACAAGGTAATTTTGAGCCCTTGATAAAAATCTGTAAAACAGACAATGGCAGTATGACTTTATGATGAACTTTCAGCAGCGATTCTCCTCCTTCTGGTGATTGAAACAATGGTGCAGGATAGCACACGTCAATGGTACATAATGCATAACAGAGCAATGAATGTATGAGGTTTAATAGATCGTGAAAATGGCAGTGTGATGACAGAGATGGAGCATTTCATTAGAAAGCCTGAATTGAGTCTGTACGGGTGGTTGCTGTTGCTCTGTAATATACTGTGATGAAAGAGTGCCCACACAGTACACCTGCAAGGATGGCCTTTTGTTCCTTCAACACCCTTAATTAAAGCTATTCATGTCTATTTTGGATGTCTGCATCAGTAAATCAAATCACAGTGTAATCAAATCTTAAATTTCTTATTTCTTTTATTGAAATTTTAAAATTTTATTGACATTTTTTTATTGAAATCTATTGAAATTTCTTATTTACTTTAATTTAAATTTTAATCTTTGTATAATCAGTTTATCTTTGTGCAATCAAATCTTAATGTATTTCTTATTTCACCCTTGTCTTAAAATTGTATTTTAATTTTTAATCAATGTGAAGCACTTTGGGCTACAGTTTTTGTATGAAAGGTGCTATACAAATAAAGTTCATTATTATTATTATTATTATTATTATTATTATTATTATTATTATTAACTGAATCTCTAACTTTCTGGAAAATCTCTCTTTTTCTTCCTTCTCTGGACTGACATACACATTATTTAAGTTCATACAAAAAGATCTGGGGAAGGATCAACAAACATCCACTAAGGAAGAGGTAGAATTTTAACTGTGGTTGAAGCTTATTTATAAAATGATCAGTCAAAAAGTAATCAGTGGCAGCAGAGGGGTTGTCATCAGGCAAACAGATCCGACAAAGCAGAAGACAGATGTGCAGCAGGTTAAAAAACGCTTCACCAGAACAGGCAGGTGAAAACTGAAACATGAAGGAAAACAAGGAGACAAAGCTGGGCCGCTGTGGCATTAAGTAAGATAGACAGTCTGGCAACGAGAACAAGAAAGTAGTTGGGATTTATACGCTGGAGGGCCGAGAGGAGAGGTCAGAATGAAGACAGACCAGGGAGACAACCATGACACCAATCAGAATACAAAGCAAGAAAGCAGTGACATAAATCGAGCATTTCCCATTTTTAGTTGTATTGGTGTAATATTAGAGCACCTAAAATTTGATCTGGGTTTAATAAGTTGATACGTGACTGGATTCAGATGAGACTGAATGTAACCAAACCTTCACGTGCGCTCCCACATTTTAAATATGTGCTGCTTATTTATTATTTATTGATTGAAACTCCATATATTCTTATCCACGGGGGCTAAAGCACAAAATGTTGGTGGTGCCACTGGAGCTAAATCTAGTGGAACGTCCCAATATATCAAATGCACTCCATGCCATGTACTAATATTTCTCTACATGGATAAGACATCCAGGGAAGCATAGCCTAAGGCGTTGTAGCGCTGCTGTGTGTGTGTGTGTGTGTGTGTGTGTGTGTGTGTGTGTGTGTGTGTTTTTCATGCAGCCAAGTTAGGAAACAGCCAGGGTTGAGAATAGTGTTTGTATTGACTAAGGAAAGACTATAGAGCCCCCATTACAGTCCTGTTGTAAACAAAGGCCGGACACCGTCAGTGAGTCAGACAGGGATGTCTGGGGTATCTGAAATCAGGAAACAAATACGGCTTACAACACCTTATTCAGTATGCTTGACATGTCTGTCTCTGCAAATCTGGAGGAAATACCACGTTAGAATAAAAGCAAGCTTGCAAACATAGAAATAATATTAAAGCTGCATACATTTTTTTTTTTTTTTAGTCCAATGCCCCGAAGGGTCCAATGGACTATTGGTATCAGTTGTCGTCTCTCCGTCCGTCCGACGTCCATAAACAATTTTTCAAGAATGGTTTGATATTTGTTGTGGAACATCTTCAGGGTGAAGTTTACCAAGTTTCTTCAAAGAATTTGGAAATATTGATTTTTGAATTTTCATGAATTTTTGAAATGTTAAAAAAAAAAATCCCCTTTGGTTTATAATGGGATGAATTTCAAAGTGATATAACTTGAAAACAGTTGAAGAAATTGATATAATTACTATTGGCAATAGGAAGTCACATATGGCCTTTCATTTGGTGCCATGACCTTGGACCTTGACTGACCTTGAAAGGTCAAACAAATGTCAATTACTGTTTTTAAATATGCCGTTGGACTACAGGACCCCTGGCCCTGTGTTTATTCATTTACATTGACTATTTCATGTAGGTTTTTCTTAGTTTATTTTATTTCTTTATTTTTGAAACTTTATTTTTAATGTCTGTTTTTTGTACAACAAACATAAAGGACATTTGGGATATTTTGACCATAAGAAATCTTAGTGACAACCATTTGGTTTTATTAATGTGACATTGAAATGAAAATTGTCCATTTCTTTCATTTATCATGACACTGCTCTTCTTGAGATATTCCATTCACAATAAGCCAGTCATTAGTTCTGCACCATTTTTTGGTAATAACCTTTTTACAGGCTGCTAATATGGTTTTTCTTTTTCAATGAAAGTAATGTCAAGTGCTTACTTATTCTTTTCTTTTGCCTTTAGTAGCACCTTCTTTTCAAATCCTGTTGCATACACCGAATAACATTCAGACTTCCTATTATTTCATCAAAACATTATGTATGCCTTGAGCTCTGACCCTGTCACTTCTGTATTTGTTGAAGTCCTTGGTGTGAAAAGTGAAGTGAAAAGAAGAAGCATGTGATTCATGACATTAACGTTTCCTTGACAACACAACTCAGGTCTTCCATTGTACAGAAGATTGTAGGTCAGAACAGACACATAAAATATCCCCCATTGTGCAAAATAGTATATGGGAGATGCAGTCAGGCATTTTGTAGATACTACATTTGGAACATACTACATGATACATTTTTTTCTGGATCCTACATGCTGTATTATATCGCATACATTATGTATACAGTTACAAATCTGCAGTTTACAGATGTTAATGATTCATTTTTATGGGAAAAACTCAGTGAAATCATTGAGTACAGTTGAGATTGTTTGTATAACTGATGTTTTTAATGGAGGATTAGCTTGCTTGATTTGATTCAAGCTACAGCCAAAAAAAAAAAAAAGTGCCCACCTGATTTAACCTAGAAAATTGGGAAGATCTTCCCATCGGACAATTATTGCAATGATTAAGATGTTTCATCTGTTGTTGTCACTACCATTATTTTTGGTAGGGAGCACAAGATTGGACTGTGTTTCAATAGGAAAAAGTCATGTGGTCTGAGTCCAAATCAACTCTGGTGTAAAGTGATGGGTGAAAGGAGGAGGTTGAAGTGATTACCCATCATGCCTAGTGCATACAGTGGGGGCAGGGCTATGATCTGGGGCTGCTATAGTTAATCATGTTTAGGTTTATCAGGGTATTATGCTCAATGTTCATGCTCAAAATAAATGTGGTATTGCATAAGCTTATCAAAATAATATACATGCTAATTTTGCTACATATATCCATTTGCAGTTGGCCAATCTAAATACCCCATAGGTGTGAAAGTGAACGTGAATAGTTGTTTATGTGTATATGTCATCTCTGTGATGAATTGTTGTATATTCACATAATGTTCATAGATTGGCCCAAACTGCAGCAGTACAGATGGCGGTAGTGCACAAATCACACCAACTGTAATTTAATAAAAGAAGAAGAAGATGACCACACTAATATATCAACCAAAATACTGAGAAAACTGGAATGGAGCGCAGGCCTCCGCCAAGTACAACCCCACCACCACCATAAATATTAGTCCCTCATTTATTTGGACAGCATTTTAAGATTCTTAAGTCCATGGACTATATG
>JAPSES010000236.1:1125547-1141026 GCA_029822895.1 Maxillicosta whitleyi
CGAGATACTGAGAAACTAAATTTTTGGCCCCATTGACCCCAATGTTAACGAAAATTTCAAAGTGATCCAGAATACAGAATTTCTTCCGGATCACCCCCAAAAGTTAATCACTTCTTCCCAGCCCCACACTCTACCCTTCCACCAAATTTGATGGAAATCGGGTCAGTAGTTTTTGTGTAATCCTGCTAACAAACAAACAAACAAACCAACACACGCGGGTAAAAACATAACCTCCTTGGCAGAGGTAACAAGTGGTTCCAGGCAAAACAAACTCCGCCCCTTGCATGTATTGTATCTTATTTTAGCATTGATCCAGCTGAGGTCATCATGTCTATGTGCTTTTGTATCATATCAATTGCCTCTATATATGTACCAAATTTCAAGTTAATGAAACTAAATTTAATTTTTTACTAAATTTTTAACATTGATGTACTTTTCCTAAAATGTAACCATATCTATTCTGGGTCACTAACAATCTATAAACCCAATTTGGCATGAAATCAAACATTTTTATAGCTACAGGCATGTGAAAATTTAATTTCACCCATTATAACTAAACAAAGAAAGAAAAGAATTTCTAAAATTCATTTAAAAAAAATTTTTACCTTTTACCTACTTTAATTAGTAATAATTAGTATACATGCAGGCAACTTGGGACACTGTAGATTTTTCCGATTTGTCTCATACTACATACGTACTATACTAATAGTATGTAGTGAGCTATTTCAGACGCAGCCTGTATCTTTTTCAGGCACACTACCTATTATGGGAAATGACTACTCAAGTGAATATAGTACGAGGCAGCCCTGTTTGCTTTTACCCACACAACCTCCTTTTCCTTAGGGCAAAAACTGAATAATAAATTGGACCTGAAGCGTATTTTTTAGAATAAACACACACCTTCTATAGCAATACTGCTCTCTTAGCCTCCCACCATCCACGTAATCCATAAAGTAAAGCTCAGTGTTGCTTTATATGGCAGGCAAGGTCACTCAAATCATATTCAATTGGATAAATTTATGCAACCTCTGGAGTTCAAGATGAGCCCAGCAGTATATTTTACAGGAGAACAGAGAGAGATTTTAAAGTAAAAATAAGCAAAAGCTATTTTTAACATGCGTTTAAGCATGAAAGAAGAGAGTGAACGGCTCAGTGACACCGGATTACAACTGTGCATTATAGTCAAAGTATAAAAGTGCATTTTATAACGCTATAAAAAATAGAAATAGCCGACTTTCAATTTTTCCACCGACAGTGACTGTTTTGTCAAAGCAACGCACAGGAGCCCACTCTGTGTGTGCACATGTTAGCAATATGAGTAAGCATGATTTAATTTCCCGCTTTCAGGTGTCAGACATGAAAGCTGGAAGTGGCAGACACGATATCCCATATCGCTGCCTCTGCATTGGAAATCAGGACAGGGTGTAAATACACACATCTCATTACTGGTGAGCTGAAGTGTAGTACTGAGAAAGGGCAAGGGCAATGACAAGGATTCTTAGAGTAATGGGCTCTAACAGATCAGCACACCATTAAGTGGACCTGTGGTGCAAGTAGTAGCCCTGCAGGCTCATTACAAAGAACAACACATCCATGTGAGACAACTAAAGCCTCTAATGGCAGTCTCCATTTACATGTTTCCATTAATGGTACGCCCAATTCTTTGGATATGTTTGAGAAGCGCACTAGTCCACAATAGACCAAGTATGTTTGCATAATACATTTTCTTTTACTGTATGTATTTGTTTTAGTTTGATTTAATTATAAAGCGTATTTATAATTTATTTTGATTCTGTTTTTAATAATTGCACATTTCTCAATGTATTTTTGTATTTTGCACTTTTGTATTAATGAACTTGCACAAGTACGTTCTTAATACGAGGTGATTCTGCACCTGATACACTGTACTGTATGTCGTGTTTTTGTACTGTATGTGTGTTTTTGTGTCAATTTGGACATTGGAGTCTGCAAATAAAACTTTGATTGGTTGATTGATTACCTTAAACCACAGGTGTCAAACATGCATCCCACCAAAGGGTCCAGTCTGGCTCCTGGGATGAATTTGTGAAATGCAGAAATGACACTGAAGATATTAATCATTTTAGTTCAAGTTTCACATACAGATCAATTTAATCTCAAGTGGGTCAGAAATACTATCATACTAACCTATAAATACTCACAACTCCAAATTTTTGTCTTTGTAAGTGTGAACATTTTCATGTCATTTTACTGTATTTACACTAAAACAAACTGTCATTTCACAAAAACACAAATAACCAGAACAAATATGAGCATTTTGAAACATCTGAAGTACAAATTTACCAATATTTCGTCTGTAAGTTGTAATATACACGTGTAAATGATAAACTGAGACAAAATATTGTTAAAATTCCACTTAGTTTTCTTAAGAAATTTCAGTTTTGTTCATGTTAGTCACAATGTTGTAAAAGATAGTTGGTAAATATAAACATTTTCATCGCATAATTTTACTTTCTTTTCATAGAAGAAAGGTTGGAGTTGACATTATTTATTTATTAGTATGTTATTTTTTCACTTGCCCGACCCACTTCAGATCAAATTTGGCTTCATGTGGCCCCTGAATTAAAATGAGTTTAAACCATAAAAACCGAAAACAAACAACCGACAAAAAACAACTACTGATCTGAAGTGTTTAATACCCGTTGATCCACTAATCCTATCAATCCATGTAAATAACTGGTGTAAAATTCAGTTTGTTGTCTTTTCATGGTCATCAGATATGACCCATTTGGATGTACAGAAGCTCTGTAGTTACCATGGAAACACCGTCATCTTCTACTACTTTGATTCACCAGTAAAATCCATGGAGTTGGATCAAAGACAGTGGATGGACTTTGTTAAAAAAAAAAAAAAAAAGTAATTTTTTCTTCATCTTTTTCCATTTTGATATAATTAACTTTCAACTGACTCAGAGTTTTCATGAATATATGATCTGTGAATTAAATATAGGAAAATATCTGATTTACACCACACACAAAAAAAAAAAAAAATACATAGGATAATACTGTAGAAAAAATGGTGATATATCAGTTAAGAAGGGTAGAAATAGTGAAAAGTTCATTTGGGAACTTCCAGAAAAATTACACTGGGTCTTTATGGGTTGAAATGACTTAATTTGTGCTCAGTTTAAACAATGATATCCGGTAACTTGCATGCATGCATCCCTGCATAGTCAATTAAGCATCTGGATTTGGATGCAATGTCACTATGCTTCCTCATACTGATCTTATGCTTCCATTCTGACTTTGTTCATGTTCGATTGTGGACCCGTGCAAAACAAGGAAGCACGGGATTGCAATTAATCATGTCCAGTGTCTGCCAATAGTGATACCTATATTGGTGTTTGAACTCAGCACAGGATGAAAGCTTCTTGCATTCATCTTTTCTTCAAAGCACTGGCAGGCTAATGAGAAAATTTGATCTGAGTAGTGGATCTATATGTACTGGTGGAGACGCCGAAGCAAAATATGATTACAGCACTGGTTCACGTTGTTTGTACAGGATTTGCAATGAGTGGCTCTGCTTTTACAACCTTTCACATCATAAAAACTGTGCATGTTTAGAATATGTTTGGAATGGCGGCGTATGGCTTTATATTAATTTATCATTTTCTGTGTCTCTGCAGTAAACTCACGCATCACATCCAGCTGCACATGTAATTGAATATTTCCATGTGGCCCTGTCTTTTGAGCCAACCACTGTGGCACACAAATTGTAATCAGGGCCAGGAACAGTGCACAGAGAGCTGGGTGGCTGTTGACTGCAGGATTTAGGAACTCGGCTGTGCCTTCCCATTGCTGCTGGCAATAGATTTCTGCCAGGCACTGGTGTGCAGAACAAGAACTAATCTGGAGTGGTCTGTTGCAGCTAAAAGGAACTGGCCCTGAAGTCATGCATGATGGGAAGAGTAGGGATATTTTTTCCACTCATTTTTACGATTTTCTGCTGTAAACCTATGTAGAACATTTCACTTTTCCTTGTCTTATCAAGAGTCATGTACTTCGTGGCGTACTACTGCTGAGTAGATTCATTCAGTCAGTCTTATCAGCTAATATTTTCATCACCCCAATGTCATTGCCTCATATTATCACGTCCTCTTTAAATAATCTGATGCAAAAGTACGTCGATGTTCTTCTATGTAAATTACATTTGCCAAGTTCACATGTGACCGTTGACGAAAAGAGAAGGTGTCTTTTGGCGTTTGTGGCCGTGATGTGTGATTATATAAAGATTTCATTTTTAAAGCGCTGTGGGGTGGGTTCGTTTCTTTAAGATATGCTCGCACATATGAATATAGGATAAGGAAATGCACACGTTGTGAATATAAATGAAAAATACAGAATGGTGCATTCTTTTGTAAAGTATTATGCAGAGAAAATGAAGGACAGTAAATGTCAGCATCAACACAAGTCAATACAAAGCTTTTACCTTTTGAGATATAACCCACTGAGAGGCATCGTAGCCCTTCATACCACACATGGAAACATGAAGAGGCAATATGTTGAATTATACATGCACGCTTGACCTGTGTATAATGTGCATTTGAGGTACACTTGGATATTCCTATATAACGACAAGAATCAGTCTAACATTTTAAATCTATCTAAAAGCAAATGCAGTTTGAAGGTACATTCTACACATGACAGACTGGATTATATCTGGATCTGGAAAGACAATAACCTCTCAAAAGTTTAAAAAAAAAAAAACCCACTGATTTAGTCTGCCTGTAATGGTCATCCAGGATGGTTTGGGTGTTTCCGTGTTTGCAAATGGATCAATCATTGATGAGGACATAAATGTGGTTTCTAAGAGAACATGCACAGCAAAATGTAAAATGAAAAGAAGTAATTATCAGATGATAAGTTCATAAAACCAGACCCGCCTTTGTTTTCTAACCGCTTACAGTGCACTAACGCACATAAACAATAAAAAAAAAAAGCCTTAAGCAATATCTCAATCAGTCTTAAATACAGAACATAGAAAAATATTAATCTTTCCTGCCTTTTTGGACAGTGGATGGATGGGGGAAAAAAGAGAACGAGACACTTTCAAAGAAATTAGTTCCAACAGTGGTAGACGTTGCTTTAACTAGGTACATTTTTTTGATGGCAAAACATTTTTAATTACTATTCAATCCAATAATAATTAGTAAAATTAACAAACTAATGAAGTGAAATAATCCCCAATATGGAAATGCACCATAGGTCATTTCCTATAATTACTTTTATACTATATCAGGTTTAATATGTGTATTCACTACGTGTCTCTGCTACTTTTTCGTTTTATTGAATTACATTCTGCCTGTTAAGAGTGACGAATCCAAGCATCATTTGAAAATGATAATTAAAACCACGTTTTGCTGAGGAGAGCTTGTCATCTTATCGCCTTTTCAAAGAACTGCAAGGGCACCCAGCGAGAGAGCACACCTCCACCAAGGCCCCACACTCCTGTAATTCAATCAACGCCCTATCTCTTAATGCGTGAGAAAGTGATAAAAAATTACAGACTCAGCCCATTTTTTCTTTCTTTTTTCTTTTTTTGGATCCTCATGTATTCAGTGTTGGTCGTATCCTTCCACCAGATTTCATTAAAGTGGGTGTAGTCATTTTTGCATAACAAGTAAACACAATCACACGCCTTCCTTGGTGATGGTAATGATGAATTGAATGATTTGTCAAATGTCGTTTTTATGAGGAACTATCGTCTTGAGATGGAAAGATTATTTGCTTCATTGTTTGTGTTGTAATCTTGTAAATTAAATGGAGTGTCAGTGAATGTCATCTCTGATTAGCGTCAACAGTCCTCTAATGAAGATCTTCAACCTGTAGGCGTGTTGCAGCGCCCATGCACTGACTCTGCACTTCGAGACTTCATTTGCACTGGGGTTCTTACGCACGAGAGCATATGCACTTTAAAACTTCCTCCCAAGAAGACATTAAAGCGAAAACTGCCATCCTCTGCAGCCTTTCGATGAAAACAATTTTACCCAAAGACACATATGGCAGAAATGATTAAGCTGTAAAAAAAAAAAAAAAAAATGGAAAGCTTGTTAAAGGATTGCCAAGAAGGAGAATCAGCAGTTTGGAAAATAGGATTGTGTCAAGAGTGTAGAAAGGATCTGCTGTTGTTTTTGAGATCATCAGACTGTGGTCAGTGCAGTAAGGCCACACAGACGGACTCCTGATGAACAGATGGACAGCCAGGAGGAGCAGCAGAGGAGGTGATTCTGCATGTGGACGCTATGATCATGAAGCAACGATAGGAAATAACACATATCTAAAGCTCCTCCAACACACATGGGAAAAAAAAACAACCATGAACACTGCCTCTATGTCTGTCTGTCTGTCTGTGTGTCTCTCCTCTGCTGAATGCCCGTGAATTTCAGTGCTGACGTCTGTTCTTGCTTTCAGCTCGGTCTGAAAAGAAAAGGAAGAGACGTCGGCGGAGGAGGATAATTCATCCCACCCCGTTCCTCTAATGTCACACTAACTCACAGCAGCTCGGGAAATGAATTAGAAAAGACACAGAAAAAGACAGTAAACATACGCCGATTTTTCTGGGCGAAAACGCGGGACATTATCAGGTTCGGAACAGATTACAGTATGAGCAAACTCGTTCGGATGTAAAGGTCAAAAGTAACTGGCTTTGTGCTGACAGTCACTCTTTTACTCTGTTTACTGGGTCTTTTCCAAGCTTTGCATCTTAATGAGACGGTTCGTGTTTCTGGGAGAGAGTTGTTAATGATCAGAAAATTCAGAATACTAGACTTTGCTTTAAGAGAATCTCACATAATCAGACACTTAAAAGGGTTTTTGTGAAGCCAGCATTTTTCAGCAGCTGTCAACAATAAAATTTGCTGTAATTGTTTCTTTTCCAGAAATGGGCCTCCAGGGCAGTACCTCCATCCAGGCTAAACACAAATTGCATCTTGGATTGGCAGGTCTAAAATGAACTATGGCCTGAACTCTAACCTCAATAACCAAAACCAAACTGAGTCACTTAATTGGTGGATTTTCAGGAGGAGGGGGGGCACAGGCAGCCTCGAGGGAGCACCACAAAGGTGGATCATTTTGGAAAGGAGGGTTGTCGTGGCGGATTTTTCAGTCTTTCTGGGATTCTTTCAGACAATTTAGTGAAACCTCTATTTTATTCCTGACGTGCACTGCAAAGCACCTTCATCTGAAGTTGGAAAGCTGCACAATCACGACGTAAGTGCAGTTAAAGCTCTGATTTATAAATAACATCTAATACCAACAACAGTACTATACAAACATGCCGTGGAGAAATCTGATCATTGTAACACAAGTGAAAGGAATTCGTATTGACAGACAGAACAATATGTCTGCTTTGACCTCTCTATAATGTAAAATGATCGATTTCATATAACTATAACAATAATGGATCCCCTTCATACAAAAGGCTGATTTAATAATGGCATATACAATAATGAGGTCCAACAAAGGTGGGGAATTCTAATCTTTTTCTCCCTATCTAATCACATATACATACATACCATGACTGATACAGACACTGATACATTTCACTGTGTTCTTGCCCAAAGGGAAAAGACTGGGATAGAATTTGCACTACACACGTTCAGCGAATCTGTGAGAACCAATAAAAGCAAAATGAATGTAGACATGGAGCTCAGAATACAAACAGGAATAGGTGTTATTGCAGCAAAGCACTTGTTTTAGGGCTTAAAAAGATCGATTTGCCTGTTTTTTCAGACACAAAATGCTGCTTAAATTAAATATTTAGTAGGTGTGATTACAGCTGTGAAGTGTTCCAAGACAAAGTGGGTTATTTTAACCAACAATACAAGAGTTTCAATTATTCTCTCCTCCTTTGGTTTTTATTTGTTGTTAATTTTTTTTTTTTTTTTTTTTTTTTTTTGCATCAAATGATGCTTTGGATTTGAGGAGTACCACCTCAGTTAGGTAATTCTCCTAATTGAAATCCAGTGAGGCGTTTTAAGTAGATGTGGATGGTGAACTTGGGAGATCGGGAGGGTTATAAAGTGGAAAAAGCAGACTGGCGTAAGACGAAGAATAAGAAAAAAAAACACTAAAAGAAGAACTAGAGCAAGACCTGTTCACCTCTGTCTGATACAGCCAATGCAGGAGCATCTACAATAATGCGTCTTATAATAACAGCGATTGAAACTCTCCAAAGAAAGTGTTTATTTTCCACTCTTTCTGTCAAGGGGTGCACATTTACAGCATATTCTTGGGAATGAAATGGTTAAATAAATTGCAACAAAAGTCTATTGTGTCTAACAGTCTTATAATCTACCTAAAAAAAAGAAAAGAGCAGCAATTAGTGCATTCTGTGACAGTGGATGCATAATGAAGTGAGGCGTCACTGAGCTGTATGACCCACCAGGGCGTTATGTCTCTGATTAAATGCAAAGATGGATTGCCACCAATTCATTCAGTGACATAAAAAAAAGAACCCGGGATCAAATTTCTGGTTTCATTGCTTCCAAAGGACGGCGCCTACGCAGCCCATATCCACCGTCTTAATTGATTTGCATTAGTTTACAATGGCCCGTCTTCATGTGTGCATTTGTGAAACCTACTCCTTTGCTTAATGTGAGTCACAACAGCCAGCCAGGGGAGCGGAAAGGGGAGAAAGAGAGAGAGGGAGAGAGAGGGGCTTGCAGAAGGGGCGCCCATAGATAGACGCCGATGAAGGGGCTCATTGTGTTGCCAAGTCGCCCCCCATCAGCTCCATGAGACACATCAGCCTTAAGCCTGCCCAAAAAGCCTTTCACAAAAAAAAAAAATGTGATTCATCTGTTGAGTGTGATCAAACCACGGCCCCCAACAAAGCCCCTCCAACACCATGCGCACACATTATTGCAATAACACGCAAATATTCACGCGTAAATAGTTTCTTTAAAGTCAGTATGAGCGAAAGGCAATACGGGACGTGGATTGTTCCTACTTTTTTTCCCCTCTCAAAAGCATCATGAGCAGAACCATTCTTATTATTTGACGCCAAAACACACCCAACATGCCTCCAAGTAACGTAATAAAGCAGACTACTGTCATATTTGTGCAGCATACTCTCATAGACAGAACAGCTGCGCAACTCCAGTACATGCTCATCATTACACTCCTCAACCCATTGATCCCATAATATGACAGCGTTAAAGAAAAGAAACACCCTCACCTTTAAATCCTGCTCTTTTAAGTTAGTCTGTGGTGGGGAAAAGGAACTTCTGCAATGTCCGACGCCGTCCAGTTTTTTTTCCCTCTTCTTCCTGCGTCTTTGTTTGCCAGCTCCAGCTCCAGTCAAGCTCTGGACTCGCCTGTTGTTGGAACGCGGCTTGCCAACCCCTCCACGCACGCAAAAAAACAGCAACACACGTGTGGGGGTTTGTCAAAATGCCAGGATTAATTCATAAATGTTAGAAATCACTCCCATTTCCGATCAGTGAACGCATCTCCTGTGTGTCACCAGACGCTGTCCAGTACCAGTGGTGCTGAATGGATGAGACTCCAGGGGTTGCAGAGATTTCCTACTTTTCTTTCCGCTGCTTCTCCTTTCTCCCCGGCTTCTTCTGTTTGACTGTCCAAATTTTCCCTCCCCGCCGTGGAGGATTGGAAATGATCTCTCTCCTTTCCTTTTTTTCCCCCTCCCTCCGTCTTCAAGCACTACAAATTAGAGCCCTATAACCAATAGAAAGCTTTGACAGTGTCGGCAATACATTCCACAGCGAAATTTAGCAGAATGGAACTGGCTGCGTAAAATCGATGCAGGGGGAAAAAAATTACATCGAAATCAGTTGCATGTTAAAAGCAGATCAATAAGTTAACCCCGAGGTGGAACCTAATGAAACTTTCATTGGGAATAAGCCAAAAAGAAGATTGACGCTTCCAGGTTGCACCACAGGGTTGGCTCCAGAAGTCATTGTAAGTTTTGTCTATCGTCACCAGCAGCCAAAGGATGGGACGCACTATTGTGAGAAATGATGCGTCTGTGGATCTAAAAGTGCGCTTTTCTCGGGTTTCATCGCACCTTCTTTAGAGGCGGCCCTGCTGTCGTCATCTGGCTCAGTTTGTTTTATCTGTACATTCTAGGCTGAGTAACTGGAGAATGCAAAGTGGAGCACGATGCGTGGACAACACTCAAGGAATTATTTGGAGATATAACGCACTGAAGCGTCTCGGTTACGGGTGAAATAACGCAAATAAAGTGTATGCTTTGGCTGCGAGGAACCATCACTCTGCGTCATTGTGTGGCTCCTTATATCTGATATTTATAGGGAGGTAGGCGGGTTATAAGAGACATTTCCAGGGGTACGATGAGTTAAACAAACCCAGTTTCTTGGAAATCTTTGAGTGCAGAGTGTTGAGATCCTGATGCCACCTTAGACCATCACATTTCATTCTTAAGGCGCCGACTAGCGCCTCTTTGGCTTCACTGCTGCTGCTTCTGTTTCTGTGGGAGTCTGACTGAATGGACCAAACGAGTCCAAGTTCTGCACCAGAAATTACAACCAATGGACGCACGGACGCGCAAAGTTCAATCACGGGCGCACGACTCTCTCCCGACGTTTATGTACTGTTCCGCGTTTAGAGATTACTGCCGATCATCCCTCGGGTAATTTGGACTTGTTCATTGGAATCGCTTTTCTTTATATGTTTATCATTACCGTGCTGATTGCCGTTATTGATTGGCCAGTCTAATCTGTTGCCTTGCGCTCCCCCAGTAATGAATGAGGAAAGCGCGCACCTTCTGCATCCATCACCAAAGCCGTGGTTTGTTGATCCACTGGGAGTGCCAAAAGTCTCGAACAATAGCAATAGCAACAACAAGCAACAAACAACAACAAAAGCAGAACCATGCCTGAGACTGGTGTTGCAGTGACGTTTGGGATTTTAACAAACACCCCAATAGACATTAAGGGATGGAGTTTAATTGTGTTTTCGGGTGTGAAGTCATTGTGTTTTTCAAATGGTGAAGGTGTTTGGTGCAGATGTTACATTTGACAGATTAAGTGTCTGCAGTGGAAGATCAATAGTCTGTGCTGCTGAGTAAATATACAGTCTCTGTTTGGAAACAACCACAGGATAAAACAATCACATTTATAATGATGTAACTTTAGCTAAGATGAGATAAGTTATATACATGTATGCACTATTTCCAGCTGTGCACATGCTGATCAGGCCGCATACTGGATAGAGAAATATAAATAAATACTAGGTTTACAGTTTTCTTGTGTATAGGCCTGGATGTCAAATATATGGATAGTGGGTCAAAACCCAGCCCACCAAAGGGTCCAATCATGAGTTGAATTTGTGAAATGCAAAAAAAAAAATAATAATGATTTTAACAATCAAGGGTATCCAAAGCATTTTAGTATAGAGGCTAAATACTGCACAATTAATCTCAAGTGGGTCAGACCAAAAATACCTTCATAATAATCTATAAATAATGTTAACTCCAAATGTTTCTGTTTTTTAGTGTTAAAACAAACTAAAATTACATGAAAGTATTCACATTTACAAACTATCTTCTTTTTTTTTTTTTTAAATGTGAACAACTTGAACAAATATGAACAACTTAAGTGTCTCAAGATAAGTAAGTGCAATTTTAACAATATTATGCCTGTTAGTAACAGTTTTGTACCTTTACGTCCTGTGATCTGACTGATGTAATGCACATGTGTAAATAATATGCTAAGGCACAATATTGTTAATATTTACATTCACATGACAGATTGTACATGTAAATATATCACTGTAAAAACAAACCTCAATGAAAGTGAGGTAATGATTTGCGTTCATTTTGGTTGAATAGATTTTACCCCATATTTTGAGTAAAATGTAATTAAATTTAACAGCTATAACAACTAAAAGAAATGATCCCAATAGATAACACAAGAAATTACTGATAAAAAAGGGAGTATATTAACTCTTAATTGTTAATAGGAATATGTTCATTTATTTAAGTTATTTAACGACTAACCAGTATAACTAATTAACCATGACTTAAGGAAAGTTGGTTTTACTTGAAAAGCTGTCAGACAAGGTTGAAGAATCATAACTGAAGACTTCAATGTTGTATTTTCTGTTGAACTACTCCTATGGAAGTAAGTAAAACTTTATTTATATCGCACTTTGTTAGTGTTTCACACTAGAAGAGATAAATATGAACAAATAGTTAATTTTCAATTAATTTTTATTTATAGAGCCTTGTATCACAACAAAGTCACCTCACAGGGCTTTTCCGAATTAAACAAACAACAGAAAAATAAACAGTGAGTGAAGGAAGTGGACTAAAGCATCCACCCTTCTTCTCTGAAAAGAAAATCTCCAAAAACCTACTGAGAAAAGAAAAACTTGAGGAGACCCACAGTGAAGGACAGATCCACTCCCATGGACGGACAGACTGCAGATGCACCAGGACTGATGGATGTGGTTCCAGTTTATTAGGATGCTGTTGGGTGGGGGCACATGAGGGGGTCCAACTAGTCCGAAGAGACAGGTGAGGGTGAGGAGGTCCATCCGCTCACCTCTGATTTCTTCATCAGTTGGGAAAGACATGAATATGAAAACAGTTTCAATGTGCAGGCAAACTTTTTGACATAAGCAACACACACTGAACAAAGACCATGTCCACATGTGTCACAAACAAGCCCTTAGACCGAGCCATAACCAACACTCTACACACCAGTACACAGGCACAACACAGATGTGAATACACATCCATACAAACACACACACATACACACTACACTGTTCTGATTTTTGGTCTCAATATGCCGCCCTTTTTTTAGAGAATGATTGACAGCCCAGATCATTATTGAAAATAGGAATCAGTTTTCAATTTAGTTACCTGCTTAAATAAAGGTTAAATAAATAAGGAAGGAAGGAAGGAAGGAAAGAAAGAAAGAAAGAGGGAAGGAAGGAAGGTCACGCACCTAAAATATTCAGAACTTCTTATCCGATTGGAAAGAACTGAGGAAAGATTTTTTTTATCTCTATATAAAAACCAATAAACAAAACAAGCACAAAATCAGCATTTTCATCTTGTTACATTATTTTTGTTTGTTTCATATCATCGATTAAGACTACAAATAATGTTAGTTCAGGAGCAAAAATCTGCCTTTAAATTAGTAAGAAACAGTGACTTGATATTTATCACAATCATTAAAATGACTGATCACTTCATTATTTAAGCTCATTTTAAAGCCTTATACCCTGTGTTTCACCTCACTTAAATCACTAGGACTTTGAGATCCCTGACTAGATATCAGTGTTTTTCATTCTATCAGTGGTTTTGTTTTATATCATCATCATGCACTTTATGAATTATGCATAGTTACCTGTGATGCATGTGAAAATGAAATCATCCTAACAAAAACAATACATGTGTCGTTTATTGAAACAAAGCCATTAAGAAAGGAACAGGCTGCCATCTCGAACATCTTGGAGCATGTACTGGCATCCCTGTGGCCACTGTGGAAAAACACTGTGATAAACAACTTTGGAAAGCCTCATGTTTTTTTCTGCGCTTGTTAGTGCAAAATTCATGAGAAACTGCCAAATATGAAAAGGGTTGTCAGCGGTTATTTTTTCTAATTTAAGGAGATTGGTTTTCCTATGTTTCTCACAACCTGAAATACACAAGGTAGCACAGAAGCACGTCATTTGTTCTAATATATCTTAATGCTATTATTCCATTTTTTACAGCATTCACTGCAATTACAGCAGTGATATAAACTTGCACTGATAAAATCACAAACTCAATTATTGCAAGCCCAAAGAACAAATGCAACAGATTTATAATTATGTAAGGTGTTATATCTGAGCTGTGTTTTTTCTTTTCCATTTGACTGGAACAATTATAGGCTAAATGTTTTTCTTCCCCTGAGAGCTTTCTCATTTTGCAATAAATGAATAACACAATGAGGAAATCAGACTGAGTTCTATACATAAAAAAAAATAAAATAAATGTAAAGCTAACATTAATGGTTCATAGACTTAATTATTGAACAAATGGAGTCATATGGAGGATTAATAAATAATCCGGGCTGTAATAAAAGGCCACTCCTTTCGTTTTCACCTTGGACAGTCACATGTTCTTAGGGGTTCCATGAATTATTCCGTTGTTCCCTTCCCGTGATCCATCCAAATTGGGTGGGAAGCAGAGTTTGATTAGCTCTCCTGTAGTCCTGCAGTAACAGACTTACAGAGACCAGATAGTGATTCAGTGTCAGTGAATGCACAGGCACACCCTTGTTAAAAAGCCAGATAAATATAAATTAAAGTGAATTGTGTTCTGCTATGTCTTTGGAATAAAACAGGTAATTGCTGGATGGGGTGTAATGTTGCATACAGTGGTTCCAGACCAAATGAGACGCTGTTATTTGTAGGTGCTCAGTATTCCTGTTCATATTTATGGCTATCTATCCCCTGCCAGGGTTGTGATGCAGTGCAGGCTGAAGGACCTGGCCTAACACGACTCCCTAATGAAAGTACCAAGAGAGCTGCAACTCAGAATCTGTCTTCAGCCGGGAAACCTCTACATCATTGGATGTGGATGTGCAGCTCTCTTGGCACAGCTCTGTTCAGAACAGGATGCACATAATATTAATAAGTCATGGATACAAATACAAGTCAAAATATACCTGTTTACAAATGTGCAAAAGCTTATACTGACACTGAAACAGGTAGGAATGAATCACTGTATTTTAATGCACTGGGTCACAATTTTATTTACAGCTGGAAGTGTTCACAGAACCCACATTTACCAAAGTACTAAAGTAAAAAAAAAAATTTAAAAAAAAGACCAGAGCAACTTTATTTATAAAACACTTTAAAAACTTTACAGCTGACCAAAGTGGCATGCACAAATGATAAAAACAAGGGAATAAGTAAAACAGTGGTAAAATATGATACAAAGGGGGTAAGAACAACAAAATACAGCCATCATAAAAACAAAGACAAGTTAAAATCTGGTAAAAACAACATAGAGAATCTTAAAAAAATGACTCATTGATTAAAATCCAATGAGAAAAGTTGTGTTTTTAGACATGACCTGCACAAACAACATATAAACTAATATAAATAAATACATTTACAGTCACATTGAGGCAAATGAGTTCTTGAATCCATTGGTTCTATATGTATATACATCAGGAATTGTCCTAATGTCTATATTTGTACTGACTTTTCTTTCATTAAAATAACATTGGATTAAATGCACTTTGACAGAATGACACAACATCATTCAGTGATATCAGCCTCAACAATTGCTTCTAAAACTGTTAATGAAAATTTCAAAGTGATCCGAAATCCAGGATTTCTTCCAGATCACCCCCAAAAGTTAATGGGTTCTTCCCAGCCACACACTCTACTCCTCCACCAAATTTGATGGAAATCGGGTCAGTAGTTTTTGCATAATCCTGCTAATAAACAAACAAA
>JAPSES010000236.1:1141126-1157156 GCA_029822895.1 Maxillicosta whitleyi
TAACGAAAATTTCAAAGTGATCCAGAATCCAGGATTTCTTCCGGATCACCCCCAAAAGTTAATAATTTCTTCCTTGTACCATTGCCAACAAAACCTGAAAATTTCATCAAAATCCATCCATAACTTTTCGAGTTATGTTGCTAACTAACGAACGGACAAACAAACAAACAGACAAACAAACCCAGGCAAAAACAACCTCCTTGGCGGAGGTAATAAAGACAGACCTCTAACATATAAGGACTCACGGTGTGGTGTCACTTAAAGTGTGTGAAAAGTGTGTCAAGTTCCAAAACAGGCCACTAGGGGTAAAAGTCAAACATGATCAAAAATGTAAAACACATTTTAAACCCTTATTTTTTTTTTTTGAGTGTTTTAGGACATTGGAGATTTTGGTCTGGGAGCATTGCTAGAGGTTCCAGAGCACTGTAGAGGGCTTAGAAAAATAAAGTATCCTGATAGTGTAGGTGTGTTATTATTGTTTATTCAATTCTATTCTGTTCTGTTTGATTATGATGCAATATATGTATTTTATACAATTTTAAAATTCAATGCATTTTCATTCTATTAAGATGCAATATGTAATACATTTCTATTCTATTCTGATCTGTTCATTTATTTTCTATTCTATTCTATTTACTCTATTCTATTCAGTAAAATTTCTCTTCTATTCTATTCTATTCTCAAATTCATTACATTTTTCTTCTATCCTATTCTGTTCTATTAAGATGCAAAATGTAATACATTTCTATTCTGTTCTTTTCTATTTGACTCTATTCTATTCTGTTTTATTCAGTAGCCTGTTTCACTTTGGCCACATTATCTATTTGTTCTAAATGAGAACATGTTTCTCTCCACTGTTGGTAAATGTGTTCACACATATTATTCTTGCTAAAAGGGTTAAAGTGGCTGAAAAAAAAAGCATTGATCCAATAAATCAGTTTGTAAACAAAGCTGACAGTTTGGCGTCACTGTGCACAGATCCAGCAGATGACAGTATCCATCTGTGACTGCACCTCACTGTAATCGCAGATGGATCAGTACTGCGCTCGCATTACATAACCCACACATTAACACAAATTAATGAGGTTCTGTTGGAGTGAAACATCGAAAAACTCTGACATGAGAGGAACCTTTACACTGTCTGGAATAAAGTCTATTGGTAACACACACGTTCTGTAGAAACACACACACTGTGCAAACAACAAACAAGACAATTAGGCAGTGTGAAGTGGAGATGGAGGCTACAGTAGCAGCCGGAGTGGGACGGGCGGTGTGAGCCCAGGGACCGAGCCGCACAGTTCTGGGCGTTGGGCCATGGATCTGTCTGGCCCACTGTCCTTCCTGGCAGCACCGCAGCTCTCCACAGATGTAAATGTAACTTTGCATTAAGCATTTTCAACAGCAGACCCTCTGCTCTCAAAGGTGTGATTTGTATTAGTGACTGTGTGTGTGTGTGTGTGTGTGTGTGTGTGTGTGTGTTTTCTGCACTCCAGCCTTTTTGGACTGAAGTTTCAGCATGGACATTTTCTGTTACCCTTCTTTTAGTGCAAAGCTGTTGAAGGATAACAGAGAAAGTTAAAAAAAAAAAAAAAAAAAAGAGCCTCTCAACTTTCAGACAAGACATCCGATGGAACATAATGTCCTCATCAGAACTGATCTCGCTGTGGTGTTAGACATGATTGGACATAGTACTTATCTGTGCAGCAGCTGCTTGTGACAAAATGTCCTTTTCTTTTTAGTTTAAACCAGGGATTTTAAGCTGAAATTCATTTTAGTTCAGGAGTCACATACACACACATACCAATTTGAGCTCAAGTGGGTCAGACCATTAAAATAATAACAATCCTATAAATAATGACAACTCCAAATGTTTACCCCACCCCCTAAAGAGAGGCAAGGGGTATTGTTTTTGGTTTGATTTATTTGTTTCTTTGTTAACACACTAGCAGCAAAACTATTGGTTGAATTCATACCAAACTGGGTAACCCAAGATAGTTGTCATTACATTTTTGGAACAGTAGGTCAAAGTTATATGAATTATTTTCCCCATTTGCTTATATTACATTAGGCTGATGCTTTTATCCAAAGCAACTTACAAGGTATAGGCATGTATAGTGTTAAGGGCCTTGCCCAAGAGCCCACCTGGGAGTTGAACTGGCAACCTTCCGCACCAAAGTGAGGAGTGTAAACCGCTAAGCTATCCAGTCGCTGGATGTGAATTCACATGTCTGTAGCAACAAAACTACTGGTTGAATTGATACCAAATTGGGTTTATAGATTGCCAGTGACACAGAACAGCCGTGGTTATATTTTGGGAAAAGTAGGTCAAAGTTAAAATTTTTTATGAATTTTTGCATCTTTTTTTCTCCAGTTTACTTATAATGGACAAAATTTCAAATGTCTATAAAAACATCAATTTTGTTTCAATTTACTTCGAACTTGGCACACATATAGAGAGGTAATTGATATGTTAACATCATCACATGATGACATCAGCTGAATCAACGCTAAAAGAAGTTACAATATGGGCGAGGGGTGGGGTTTGTTGTCTTTATTTTAGTGTAAATAAGAAAAATTACATGAAACTGTTTACATTTACAAAGTATCCTTTCACTAAAAATGTGAACAACCTGAAATATTTTTCGAGAAGTAAGTGCAATTTTAACGATATTCTGCCTGTTGCTAAATGTTTTGTGTATAGATCCACTGTGTAAGTTATAATAAGTTGACACATTATATTGTTAAAATTGCATTTATTCTTCTTAAGAAATTTCAGCTTGTTCATGTTATTTGCATTATTTGAAGAATATTTACATTTACAAACTATCATTTTACAAAAAATAAATAAATAAAAAGTAAAATACTATGCCTCAACTTATCATTCATACATGTGCATTACAGTAGATCTAAAAATACACAAAATATTTAGTACAAGGCATAAATCTGTCAAAATTGTGGAATTCCAAACTAAATCATTTACCCATACAGACGTATTAACCCATAAAGATCCAAACAGCCGCTATTGACCAAAGTCATCTATTGACCTAAACTGTTTAATACCTGTTGATCCACTAATCTTATTCATACATGTAAATAATTGGTGTAAAATACAGTTTGTCATCTTTTCATTGTCATCAGATATGATCCGTTCAGAGGCTCTGTAGTTACCATAGAAACACCAACATCTTCTACAACACTGATTCATCAGTAAAACCCATGGAGTTGGATCAATGACAGTGGATGAACACACTTGTTTTTATGTTCATTTAACTTAGCTGAAAAAGTCACTTATTCTTCAGTTTTCTCTGTTTTTTATGTAACAACCCTTACCTTTAATCTGAGCTTTTATAAACATCTACATGATCAGTGAATTAAATGGAGGAAAATACATGATTTACACTAAAAAACATGAATTAAGGGAGATAATGTTACAATCAATGGTGATAAATCACTTAAGAAAGGTAAAAAATTCTTTATTTATTAAATTAATTTGGGAACTGACCCATAAGTAGCTCTGTGTCTTTATGGGTTAAACTGGGCTGTATGTGACCCCTGAACTAACTGAATGTTAATATATTTAATATCACTTTTACACTTCACACGTTCATCCGGCCAGTTTTGGACCGTGGGCTGTAGGTTTGACACCCCTGACTTAAACACACATCATATTTTTTATTTATATTTTTTTAATTATATTACATTCCACACATATGTCATTTACTCCTGCAGCATTTTTTTTAACCACTATATCTTGCAGCATTAAAAATGTAATTTCACGTGCAAACCCTAACAGTTTTATATGTAATAAGTTTTCAGTGTAAATAATGTATCACTGAATGCATTTTTTTCTTTAATTCATTAATTTCACTCATGTTGCAATAAACGATGTTAAGTCAAGTTTCTTTATGTTGCCATTCATCAGGAGTACAGTATGTCTCAAAGGACTGCAGGGACTGAGGCTACAAATCAATCACACAACTCCACTGTGTAAAACACCATGCAGTGAACTAAAACACAACCAGCACCAGGTACAAGACAAAAACAAAAAACAAAAAAACAACTAAGTAGATAACACTTTTTTTTTTTTTTAATATAGTTTATAAGACAAATACACAAGGTTTAACTTTGCTAAATGTGCAGCATGTCTGCAGAGTCTATGGCCGCAAGAGCTGAGTTCTATTGGACAAGTAGCCATTTGTTTGCTAGTGAGAACCTGAATGCACCAAATATATCATAAAAATAAATAATCATAAAATATCCAACACTGCTGCTATATATTTGGGGTGATTCATGGAAGCATAATGTGAAAAAGCAGTTTCAATTTACATTTAAATAGTTTTGTTTGCTGTAATAGTATTACAAACACTTAACTGATGCTGTTTGTTTTAACATTTTGGTGTTAAAAACTGCAGCTTGTGACACTCATCTACATTCATACATACATGCATACATCTGTTGGATCTAAATTTAAATCAGGACAGAAATTGTTATTAAAGTTGCTTCAAGGCTTAACCCATAAAGACCCAAGCAGACCCTGGCGAGCCAAAGCATTGACCAATGTAAACTGTTTAATACCTGTCGATCCATTAATCCTATCAATCCATGTCTATAATTGGTGTAAAATACAGTTTGTCATCTTTTCGTGATCATCATATATGACCCATTTGGACGTTCAGAGGCTCTGTAGTTACCATGGAAACACTGTCATCTTTTACAACATTGATCCACCAGTAAAACCCATGGAGTTGGATCAGTGGTTATTGGATGGACACACTTGGTTTATGTTCAGTTAATGGTAGATTTCCCAGGAAAAAGTCGTTTTTTCATCAGTTTTCTATGTTTCTGATGTAATAAGTTTTGTATCTACTCCGAGCTTTTATGAACATCTACATGATTACTAAATTAAATATAAGAAAATACATGATTTACACAAAAAAGTCAAAATAAAAGACATAATTTTATAATAAATGGCTATAAATCACTAAAAAATGGTTAAGTTAATGGATTGAATGAATGAATGAATTGATTGAATGATTGAAATGGGAATAAAACTTAATTTGGGAACTGCCACAAAAGTAGCACTTGATCAAATGTGGTTATTATTATGATTATTATTTGACCACTTGGGGGCAGCATAATCAAGACATGTTAACACCTTGTAAGTTCTTACAATGGCAAATGTATTGGAAAACACTTAGCAGATAAAGATAGTATTAGTTTTAATTCCGATTCATTTCCATGAGTAATGTTATGTATTTTTATGTTATTTATTCATCATCTACCCTCTTACTTTCCCTGTATGTTTGGTGTTTGTTATTAACATAGAGTAGGTTTATCAGGCTTTTGCTTTTGCTGAAAACAAGCAATGTGGAATCTCATCATCTATTAACAAGATATAGAAGATAAATGCATCTTTGAAACATATATGGGCATTTTATGCATAAATTCACTTTCATGGTATGACTTGTTCATTTGTAAAATATCAGCGCATTTGATGAAAAAACAAATATCAAAATGATCTCAAAGCAAAAAAGACGCCGCGGTTAACAGTAAAAGCTCTTCTTAGATTTAATATACGTGCTCTTATTTGTCATTAATGAGCTTTCTGCTTCAGCTCTCAGGCTTTTATTCCAATACAGTGAACATCTCATACATACGTTCAGGCCAGACATCAATGAGGATAATGAAAACACTCTATCACATCAACTAACCAAATCGCTATGATGTAAAACTGCGTAAATGAAACGGATAATGGCAGCTGCTTTCACTTTGAATTATACTCTCAAGTCATTTTGGATTCTAACTTGTAAGCTTAAAATTGTTTTTGCTCCTTCCTCACACACGTCTTTCCTTTCACTTGCACAGTAGACTGTAATCCTATGTTAATGCTTCTTAAGTTATTAATGTAACAGCTTGGCCTCAAGAAAATAAACAATGATAAACCGAGGCATAAATTCTTAATTTATACATTTAAGTCTGACCCATACCCATACCTGTTGAGTGAACTTTGAAACAAACAAAAGGTGACTTTAAAATTTAAACAGCAGCAAAACTACTGAATAAGTAAAGTCTGATAGAATGTGTTTAGGAAGTGTCTAACAGATGACACCCGGTGAAGTGTAGGGTTACTCTTCCGTTTTATAAATCAGCTTTAACATTTACCTTTGTCCCTGGAGGGCAACGGGGTGAACTAATTACACAGAAATATAACATATGCGTGTATAAAAACTACAAAAAGGCTATTAGACATAGAAAACAGTGAGAGGATCTGGAAAATTTGATATGCATTGGTAAGAAGTCTTTGCAGGATGGTATGGGAGGATGGTTTGTAAGAACTCATAAAGTTGAAATAACATATTTGTACCTCTTTGCATGAAGTGATTTAGATGAAAATGAAATTAAATGGGTTTGAATTCAATAAAACAAGAAAAAAGTAGCGTTTCTATCATTACACTGGGTATATATTGAATGGTTTATTTTGAAATACAGATATTACTGAAAGATTTAATGGTAAAGAAATAATCATACACTGTTGCTCATGAGGATTAAATAAATTTGTTGTATCTCTTTGTGTGAAATGATTCTGACAGTGTGATTTATTCTTGATAGATTAAGTGTAACTGGGTGGTAACCAGTATGTAATCATTGCATCTGCTAAAAGCTGATTACTAATGTGTATAGAGGAAAACAAAATTATTCCAACTTTATGGGCAACACTGTGTGTGGATGTAATAAAGGTCCCCAAAAACACTGTTAACCCATAAAGACCCAGTGTTACTTTTGTGTCAGTTCCCAACTATTTTTTTCTAGATTTTTCTCAAATAGTTTATTTCCATTTATTATAATATTATCTTCTGTCTGATTGTGTTTTCTCTTTTTTAGGTGAAAATCCAGTGTTTCCTTATATTTAATTCATGAATCAGATAGATGTTGATAAAAATTTCAGATTAAAGTTGAAGATAAAACAGAAACAGAGAAAACTGACTTTTTCAGCAAAGATATCATTAACTAAACATAAACCAAGTATCTCCATGCACGGTTATTAGTCAAACTCCATGGTTCTACTGGTGAATCAATGTTGTTTACTACAGAGCCTCTGAACATTCAAATGAGTCTTATTTGACCCTAATGAAAAGATGACAAACTGCATTTTACACCAGTTATTTGCATGGATTGATTGGGTTAATGGTTTATAAATTATTAAACATGTTTGATCAGTAGATGCTTTTGGGGACCTGTGGCTGTTTGGGTCTTTATTGGTTAAACTAGTTATCCTTATATCCAACATAGTACTCTAGTGTTGTCAATTCACAACTGGAAAAAGACCAGTGTTCAGACAAAACAACTGTGAAGCTCTGAACCCTTTATCGGGCAAGTGACTATTTTTGGTCATTTCTGCATACATTATAAGACAGTGACAGCAACATTTCCAGTGAGGCATCAGGTCTAATGTGGTCTGCAGAGTCTGTAAGGTATTTTTATTTTATTTTTTGTATTAAATCTGCTACAGTGCAGTTTCCCTGAGGTCATAAAACACATTTCTTGTCATTTAAAGTCTTACATGTGACAATAAAGAGCAAAGGAATCTGAAGCTCATAAGTAAAGTTGTATAAACAATGGAGGACAAAAACTTTTTTTAAAGAAATTGCCACTTTAGCAGGAACAGAACAAGACTTTTATGAGATGTTTCACATGTTTATGTATCATGTTTCATTTGTCAGACTTATACTTATGCTGTCTGGTTCAAGTGACGGTAAATAAACAAATAATCTATGTAAATACACAGCTCAGCATGAAGGGAAGTGACTGCTGTCAACAGACCAGGAGTTTACACAGGATTCAAGTCACTTAAAATAATAATCTACTACAAGTAAAAATGGACTGGAAATATGCAGCAGTGTAGTGGTCAGCACTTCCACCTCAGAGTTACATGGTTCTGGGTTTAATTCTCAGTTGGCTTTTATGTGTTTCTGATTCCAGCCCAGCTTTTCAGAATCTGTATTTGCTAGATCTGAATAAAAATGGCTAAAATGTATTAAAATGACTTAACTAATAGAACCTAATCATCCAGATAAATGAATCTAAATTTTTGTGAAGTATTAGGTTCCCCCGCAGTTTTCACCACCATTAAAAACAGGTAGATAAAGTGAACTTCCTAATGCCCGGTACAACAACATTTGCTTGGACAAATATAATAATAACAAAAATAGTTCATAAGAGTTTAATTTTAAAGCTAATGTCTAGCCATGTTTTCCTGATAATAACCAAAATCACTTAAGTTCTTACATAAATAGCTACGGCATTGTACTGACAAAAACAGTGCTTTTAAGAATTCTATGTTTTTTATTCTGTCTGTTTTAGTCACATAATACACACAGGAGTTAGTACTTGATTACATAGCAATTGTTTTTGATGACTTTTGATGGTCTAATAATTTTGTCCAGATGTATATTTACTAATTTTTACAAAACAACAAAACAAAACAAAAAACAACTAATCTAAATAACCCCCTGCACATTAATGAATTTGCAGCAACACAGTCCTTACGTCAATAAATTAATATGCTACAAATGAGTAATTTTATATCAAATAAAAGAAAGAAAAATGTATGTAATGAAGAAAACAGCAATAAGGCCAGTCAGTCACATGAGTCACCTCATTGAAGACATTTTAACACAGGGCCCCATATCTGGTCAAACACGTTGCCTATCATCATTTAAATACCTTAGTCTTTCCAGATGCAGCTGACTTCTTCTTCTTCTTCTTTTAAATTATATCACCAGTTAGGGTTCAGAGTCATCTATTTAACTATAGTAAAAGTAGTCAAGGTTATTTCACTTTATTATCTCTGTAGATAATAAAGTGAGATAACCTTGACTACTTTTACTATATAGATGTCTGCTTTTCATCACTTAACCTACACACACACACACTGCATATTAGCATAGCATTAGCATAAACATTAGCATTAAGGCACAATTAGAAGAAATTGAGGAAAACAAGGGTGGTCTTATATTTTCTTCTGCAACTGTGTTTAAAAAAAAGAGAGAGAGAGAGAGAGAAGTTATAGTTACTGAGCATTCACAATTTACTGTTTATCAGTTGTTTGGACCCAGAAATGGGTTTTAAGACATCGCGACAGCAGACTTAACAACCAGACCGCCTCCCAGATGCAGTAGAGTACCAGAGTAAAATACTTTATTTTTGATGGATGCTTTGAGAAACTTGGTGTGGTTTCAAGTACAGTTTTAAGAACACACAAGTTAAGGGGCAGCCTGGGGGGGGGTCTAGGATCTACAGTGGGGGTACAGAGGCCTCATCCTTTTATCCATAGGTCAGGAGGAACACAGACGAAAGGTGAATGAGGAACAGACAGTATAGTGTTCATAAGACCTTTCCAGTCATCCATTAATAAATGGTCATGAACAATAACAGAAATGAACTTCATCTCATATCATATAGCGCTGAGTGGTATAAGTCCTATTCTGAATTAAAACCAGGGTATGAACTCTTCAGTTTGTGAAATTTTTAATCAAATTTCATTTTAGGACAACTTGCCCTCTGAGACATATATTTTCTATTTTTTAGATTAATGTATTTATTTTTGCATCGTCTCATTTATCCATTGCAGCAGTTTATCTAGGATGAGGATGTTGTCTCGTATATTGTGTGAATGTAATCCAATTCAGAGAAATGTTTGCAGCTGCAGCCAAGAGTCTTTGTTATCCACTGAAACACCCTATCTGGAGGATGCCACCAAAACCGCCTGTACAATCACGGCGTGCAGAATAAGTCATGTTTGGTTTTAATCCTCAGAAGCAGTTGCAGTCAGAACACAACTACAATATGCATTTTATAGCAAATAGACCTGTACTGTGTGGGAGAGAAGGCTGCCTAAGACGAACTCACAAAAATATTTACACATGAAAATGATGTTTATTCAACAGGATTATCAATGGCCGGCTGAAGAGAAAAAAAAAAAGCCTTTGAGGTTATATTTGAAAAATATGCACAGATTTAGCTACTGTCTGAATGCGTGTATGTGCACAGTTTGCCTGCAGCATTTCATAATCGAGCAAAACCCAAAACTAAAACCCTCATGGTCACAAAGAAATGTTTAAATAGAGTTACAGCTTGGACTAAACATGCAGAAAGTGCATTAAAATGTTCAGCTTATCATAATTGCTTTTGCCTCTAATCAAATGAAAGCTTCTTTTGCAGTTGCAGTGTTGACAGTAACTTAGTTTGTGTTCTTAGAGTTGCTTCTAAGCCAAAGGGTGTTTCACATACACCACAAAGTTATTCACTTGAGCCTCTGGCCTCTGACTTTTGCTGATCTGTTACTGGATGCCAACAATAGAATTAAGTGTCTCTCACCTCAACCAACTGACAGTAAAGATCCATGTGCTCATCCCAAAAGCTGCAGGATGGTAAAAATTAATGACCTATGAAGTGGTGAAAAGTTTTTGTACACACTGCAAAGAGTGGGAATAGTTGGAGTTAATGCTTAGTCACTAAATAAACACAGTAGCCTATATAGGATGAATTAAGTATGGAGAAATTTAATGTTGAATTTAATATATTTAAGTCATGATATGATTTTAATCACTTTTTATATTTTTAAAAATCTCACTATAATACTGTGTTGGCAGTATTTTTTTAAGTCTTTATTTTAGATATTCTTCAATGTCAATCAATCTTCATAGTTCAAATCATACAGATTTAATGATGTGTTTATGATGCCATTTTTCTGAATTGGGATTTGTTATTTAGTGGAAATAATTAACCTGTAACAAAGAAAAATAATTTAATGCGGGAAAAAAAGTCTTTCAGAAAGTTAAACATGCTACATTTGAAACATATCGGCCCAGAATTTCAGAATAAGTGCATCTGCGTAATATTTAATAGATTCCCAAATCCCTAAAATGTACTCAAATTACTTAACATATGAAATCAAAACATCCAGATCAATTAATCCAAATAATGTTTTGTGAAATATTTATTATTATATTTTGAATCATTTGAGTTTTAAGAAATAAAAGAATTGCATTTACTGAGTATTATTTATATATTACAACACAAATGTAAAATATGAAAGAAAAAGTTGTAAAATGGTTCCTTGCAGATGATTTAATTGGTCTGGAAGTGTGTTTGTATTGATTTCTATGTGTGGTATTCAGTTGTGGAGTTATTATTGGTGTTTTCTTTTTGGCTGTTGTGTGTTTTCAGTCTCTAATTAGCCCAGCTGTTCTTTTGCTTAATATAAACACAAGCTTAGATCCATTGCTTTGTGTTCAGTAATAAGCATTACTGGGGGAAAAGGCCTGGCTTCATTACCAGCTTTATCAAAGAATATGCGGCAAGGAACGGTATTGCACATTCACAAATGATTCTATACATGCTTCATGAAATGAATTCACTGTAGTCATCTGTTTCCATTCAATTGAACTGCAGCTTCAGACAAGGTGGTTCAATTTCCCCACTCCTGTTTTCTACTGTACACAGCCTCCCTCTACTGACAGTCTTGAAATGGGCATCAAAAGCAGGATTTATTTTGTAAAACAAGTTATTGAATGATGCCGTGGTTTCCTCTGCTTTGTGTGGGTCCAGTATCTGGAAATTGCCTCAATATATTTTATATGTTATCATTCAAATATGGGGAAAAATGTCTACAAGCGAAACAGCCTCAAACCCATATGTACTGTAAGAGGAATACACAGATAAAAGAGAATACATATGGTTACTGTACATTGAGTTTAAATGTGATAAATATACTGTCTATAAGTGCACTGTTATATGTTTTCACAGCCCGTTGTTTTTGATCAAGTCCCCTATCGTGCACATATGCCACCTGTTCTACTGTGAAACAAAGACACAATAGCTATATTTATACTGTTGTTCCCATGGAAATCTTTGCTAAAGCCAGTTTGTTTCCTTAGTGAGACAGAATCACAGTTTAATAAGTATATTTAACAAGCATACAAATTTCAGGTTATAAAATTCAGTGTTTATTTATCCTAACTCATACAGAAAACTGGAGATACAAAGCATATATTAGTTATATTCTGCACTGCTTCAAGTTGAACTTTGCTGAAAAGTAAAGCTAAAGGCGATGCGGTCTCTTCCCCTCTGTGACCAAATCCTCCTCCAATTACTGTCTTGTCTCTCCTTTCTTTTGTTCTCATTTATTACATCAACTGTGACCTTTCTGTTGGAAAGTGGCAGCAGTCAAACTTCAGTGTGTTATCATATCATTGATAGAAGGATGGGGGTCATTACTAGCTGTAGTCATGGAGAGAGCTAGAATCCGCTGTAAAGCTAAGGCCAGAGCGCCACTGTTGGAGTTGGTTTAATTACTGACCGGGCCTAATTGGCTCCTTGTATGGGCTGTGATGCAAGCAAGATGTGACACTTAAGGCTAGATTTCTTCCGCTGTCTGCCCTTTGTGTCAGTCCCGTTAACCTTTCCCTACCACCTTGTCCTCTTCCTTTTTATGTTCAATTAAAGGCACTATTTAAATGAGCTGCTACGCTAAGAGCTTTGTCACGGGCCATGTGAAAGGAAATAATTGCACCCTAAATTACTATTCCGAGCGGGTTTGGCATGTAAGAGGTGAAATCCTCTGACTTGATTTTAGGCAGTTGTTTAATGCTTGAATTTGCATCAAGTCAAAGTTTGCAGTTGCAGCTACATTAACTTGCATGTTTTTTGTGGTCTGCACATCAGATATAATCATAATTAGTTGTGTCAGCAAAATTGTAAAAATGTCAAAGGAACAATACTTAAGAAGGAAGCTGAAATCGGCAAAGTAAAGTCGTGCTTTTATTTGCCCTTTGGGATATTGTGAGCTTTGGTGTACTGTACATTGTCAGAACTGTGTAATTAATCATACACCTTACTGCATTCACAGGGGCCCCTTTGGTTAATTGGACTGCAGCTGCAGAATGGACTAAGCGATGATTTATTCAGCGAGCAGGTGTAACGCCACCCTGCTCCCTTTCCGGGTACCCAGGATGGATGGCCCAGTCCTGCACCCCGCTACTCCCTGTGCTCCTCCATCCCTCAGGCCAATCGACTCCGAGGGCACATTTACAAGACAGGCGTCAGAGTGACAAAATGAGAATGGGGAAGGCTAGGGTGAGATCAGTTTTATTTCCTTTCTCCTCAGGCTTTTGCTGTAGGAGGAGTGGGGCAACAGACAAAGCTATTGACCATCTGGAGTGAGGGTAACAAGTGACCTCCCTCAGCCTTCCTGTTGGTGAGTTAAAATAAACATTAAAGCCACCCAGAGGTGAGGCCCTTTGTAGACATTCACTGCCCTCAGCACTTCGCAGGTCACTGTTTCATTTGCTGGCAGTGCTGAAGATCACACCGGTGGTAACTATATCATTTCGAGCTTGCTGGCAAGTCTAGCTTCTGTGCCAAGGTATTTTACTCCATTTAATGCAAGGTTAGTGTTATTTGGTCCCACAAAATAAAGTGTGTGTACACTTAAGAAAAAGAGGCACTTTATAGTCAGAGTAACCAAATGTCAGAAGTGAATGGCGAAGTAAACCAAAAGAAGTGGCTAAAAGTAGTTGGCATTCAGGTTTAATTACATCTAAATGAAAGTCAGTCTGATAACATCTGGTAACATCCCCTTAGTTTTTAAATACGCCATGTCTGTTTATCTGTTCGTTTGCTTTTTAGACAATTTGAGACATTTCCCTAATAATTAGTCAGATGTGATAATGGGCCCCGCAGTGTATTCTACAGAAACAAGCCCTGTACATCAACATTAGAATTACTTTCTCTTGATATAGTTTGTTTCAGGGCTGCTGGCGTACCATTACCCTGAGATAACCACACTTTAATAGTTAATGTAGCTGTGGAGCCCCCTCTGCATTACAAATGGGCCCATCCGTCTCAACTAGACCCCTGCGGGTGGCAGCACCACCGTCCATCTTCAGCAACTCAAATCATTCATCAATAGACAGCTATCTGACACCCAGCCATACAGGATACCAAACACTGTGATGTGGTCAAGGCCAGAGACGGACATCCTGGTGTCAGGGAGGGATCTGTCAACTGATCACCGCTGTGGGATGTCTCAGCTACAACAGCTGGAGTGCAGGGTCCAGGCAAAGTACCATAGATAAAACCACCACTTATTCTGTCTAGACGCTGAGCAAGGAAGTGTGTGTGTTATTTATCAAAGGTTTTCGCACATATTTACATGATATTCAGTGTGTGTCCAGAGGAAAATGACTGCACAAATTTTCCTTACTATGTCTTTCAGTCACATAATAGATGAATTAGCCCCTACTGTCTCAGCTGTAGCTAAAAGACAATATTGTGCCACAAAAATACAGTAGGTAACAGTATATACTGTTATAATGTAAAATGTAAAGTGTCTCTGTATTTTCAGTCCAATTGTTTTTGCCCTGGTGTAGAAGTAGAAGTGCTCTCCTTCCAATTTGCCTGCACAGGGAATGCCAGTCAAAATGCAATCAATAAGACAAATGCTGAAGTGACTCAACTCTGCAGCTGAGCCAAGCACCTGTTTTGTAGAGGAGTTTGTAAACCTTTTATCCTCAACTGTAAAGCCTGGCTCTTATTTGTTGTTGTGGTCATCACATCAGCACTCTGAGAGAATCTGCTCTTGGTTCCCACTGGAAATAAAAACAGTGATAAAACTCTACACAGATCGCCTCTATAGGGGACCGGCACAGATGTGGCCCAGACCGCTGACTTTCTCTAGGGACTGCAGCTGCCATGGCGGAATGTGACAGGTCCAAAATGGGTAGGCGGGCCTCTTCTCTTTTGATCAGTCAGGTAAGACAGAGAGGGGTAGCGTGAATTCTAAAACTCCAGATGCACCATCACCAAGGTGACTCTCATCTATTACCCCTCCCATCCGCTGTGAACATCCGCTCATCTGTCAGTCTGACAGAGTTCCTTTGCTTGCTCTACTTTAGTTGGATTTAGATCTGATGAGGGTCATTTGAATTAATTAGTAACTTAATTCAGCTTCTTCTGTTTGTCATTTCTAGAGCGCAGGCTTTAAATCAAAAAAAGAATGTGGAGTCTGCTCTATTTTTTATGAGCGTTAATGAAGAAATCGAGGGTACCTGCAAAATGGTTCCTTAAAACAACCTGCATGTTGCATAAGCATCTGTTTAATTCAGCATAAATTTCTAAAGGTGATCAATAATCTGTCTGGCTTCATGGTTCAGAAACTATACTGCCAGTGTGATTAATTTTATTGACGTGTGTTTACTGCATTATTTTAGTTCTGCAGAGATGGGAAACCTTTACCTACGATCCCGGTGCTGCTTTTCTCAGGGTAAGACTACCCTCTGCTGGACATCACCGTGGTCTGTGCTCAGCTGCCAGCAGGAGACCTTGACAACAGCAGCTGAGGTGTGTTTTATTCCTGAGATGCACGGAAGGGTGACAACAACAAAACCACTTCAAGTCTCTGGGGAAAATCCGATGACAGTGGGGGGTGGTGGTGAGATGGAGAGGACGTGGGGTGATAATTATTCTCCTTCCCTGGGGTGTAAATAAGCAGTAAATAATTTCTTAAGGAAAATAAATATATTCTCACCCAGATACTGTTTGTGTGCAGGGAAAGCCACCAGATGGTGTCAATTCTCAAGGATGTCACATTTTCCAAAGCTAATCTCCTTCTGCCACCTATTGGTGAACAAGCAGACTGTGCTTTTCCATTCATCCACATGCACTGAAGTGGTTAAACTTCAAGTAGATGTGATAACACAACTAAAATCCTCATTACTTCTTCCAGTCTCCATTCATTAAGGAAGAACAGGAGCTTTATATGCATGACATAGTAGTTATTTAAGATGGTCAGTCCAGATTTATCATAAATATTTCATATTTAAAAAGCTACGGCGATATTCATCTGTCATCTTGAGAGGGTGTGCACCTCAGATGACCCTGACCTCTGACTTTTTCATGGAAAAGCCACGCAGAATTAACTGTCATTCACAGATGAAGACATCAAGACCTCCAGACGCTCCATAGATCA
>JAPSES010000236.1:1158790-1175632 GCA_029822895.1 Maxillicosta whitleyi
AATAAATAATTAGCATCATCATCACATACCTTCACTCAAATAACGCTGGAATACTCTCTGTTTATACTTTTTTTTTTTTTAAATTGATACATATTTACACATTTTTTAACTCTACATTCAATGCATTCCATATCTTTACTCCACACACTGAAACGCTGAAACCTCTTTGTGTTGTTCTATTTCTTGTCCTTATGAAATTGAATGTCCTTCTTAGATTATAGTTGGTTATAGTTTTCAAAGGCGAAAAGTGAAGATGAATTCCACCTCAAGTGACATGTTGAGACGTTTGTTACCAAAGGAAATTTTAAATATGGCAATGTTTGCATCCTCAGAAATTGCAAACACTTGAGTCACACAGTATGACTGATGCACCCACTGGACATCAGTCCAAAAATCTCAGGATGTGGAAGGAGGTGAAACTATTTGAAAGGGAGAGTGGAACTGTGACTCAGTGACCGATGTACGAAGAAGAAATTAGGTTGTTTAAGTACCCCTATTATCCCATTCACATAGGACTCTCACATAAATACAGTGCTGTGTTCACTAAACAAGCAGCACGCGCTACTTCCTGTGTTTGTGTGAGTCAGATACTACTCATGAGCACACTGAATCAGCCGGGCCCCATCCCCCGCCCACTAACCTCTATCCGCCCCCTCACAGAAGTATAAAAGACACCCACACACATATTCTCATCCCCGCCCACCTTGCCTTTCAACTTGCTCCCACACTTTTCCTCTCCCCTCCCAGTGGATTTTCTCTCTGTGTCCCTCACTCCCGCTTCTTTCTCGCTCTTTTTTTTTTTTCCCTTCTCCTCTTTGGAGAACGACAGGGAGGATGTGAGTGGCGTGTGTGTATGTGTGTTAGTCATGTTCAGGCTCATCCAGGGCCAACAGCAGCACAAGCAGGGGGAAACCCAGGCACAGGCAGGAATAGGATGTTTTGTCCACATCTGTTAGTTGGTTTGGCTGCAGACGTCTTGTGGTTTATACAGCGCCTAAAAATGGATTGCTAGAATGAGCTATAGAGCGTGCTGTAGGGGAGGACTGATGAGCGTATAGTAGGAGAAAAAAAAAAGGGCAGGAGGACAGGCATGGGGGAGGGGTGAGCATGCCAAAGTGGGTCAAGACCCCCCCAATGGTTAATAGGATTCTGTCTGCCCTGAGCTGCCGTGAGTTCATGAGCCAGGAGATGGCTCTGAAGAGGATGGCTGATGTGGAAGTGTTTGTCTCCTGTAACATTTGATTAGCATTTAAATTCTAAGCGGTTCACAGATCAGGCTCCACAGGTTAAGATTTGGATGAAGAAACAACACAAAAGAATTGCAAAAGTAATTCCAAGGAAGCAAAAGGAGTGGGTAGAAACACACCTGGAGCATTCACTGAAAGTCAGGGTCACACTTTTGATTATTGTGTTGGTTCAGGAAGTTTAATCTTATCCTGAAAAAAAAAAAACATCTCACCAAAAACAAAAGTGCTTTATGGAAAAAAAACTGCTGACGTATCTATTTTGTATCACTCTATAGTGATAACACTGGTTTGTGTGGGTATTCAATCAAATTCTGCAAATGGAACATCCTAAATGAGGAATTAAATCACAGAATCATGCCATTATATCATCACTTTCCCTAAAATAATTACACACATTAAAAAAAAAATTACTTTTTTGCCTAAATGATTAAATACTCATCATGTTGGAAGTTTTTTTTGTGTGTGTGTGTTTCCTGAAAAAAAAAAAAATTAGGAAAGTGACAAAATCCTCTCATGCATTTTTTATTTTTCATCCAGTTTATCTCTATACCAAATCTAAAATTCTTACTTTGTTTTGTGTTATCATACTATCCAGTCCCCTCATCGGTCTCCAGGTGGTGCCAGTGGTTGAAAAGGACAGCATTCCTCACACAAACACACACACACACACACACACACACACTGAGTGGACCTATTTCCCTGTCTCCATCCACATAGTGAGGGGCTGGGTATGGCAGAGATGTGTGAGGGTGTGGGGGATGGGTCTGAAGTATTTGGGGAAGACAGAGAGGAAGGAAGTGAATAGAGTGAGAAACGGGGTGGGAGAGGGGTGGCATGCCAGGCAAGCACATGCTGAGCAGAACATTGGACTCATTGAGAAAAGCGCTCTCTCATTCATACTCTATGCAATCTCCTTTTCACTAACTCCCTCCGTTCTCTCCTCATCATGTATGTACAGTACATTGATATCTAAGTGCTATATCTGCAGGCGGTAACGGAGTTATGGTGCAGAAATGATGTGATGTGTTCATTTGCATTGCATTATTTAGGTTTTCACATGGTAGACGGAACGGAAAGATGAAATACACACATACATAAAACCGTGTGTTTCAACCACACTACATTCTCAGTATCTGTTTTCAATTGCGTAAAGGACCCATCAACTCCAGATGGGCAGCTCATTTACATCAAAAACCCTTGTGTCAAAGTACCAGTAGGTGGCTTGATTAGAGCACAGTTTCATGCTCCTGCCAGTGTACCTTCTTGCCTCGTCTCCTCTAAATACACGCCAACCATAGAACACACATCACATGTTTTTCTTTTTCACATGTAAAGGCTTCACAGGCTCCTGATTGAGCCAACATAAAGGCTCTATTCCGGGTATATGAATGTAAGAGGCAGAGGTGCTTAACATAGTAGCTGAATTACTTATTAACTGACCCAGAGTCGTATTTAAGACTGAACGATCCACAATGCACTGGTGCAAAGACACGTGAACTTTTAAAAAAAATCTAAAACAGACTTTTTAAACTATGTTATAATGAATTATCTGTTCTTATAGTTAACATTAAATTTGTGGACTGTTTTCTACATCTTAATTAGCTATTATTATTAAATAAGACAAGAGCTCCTTACAGAATATATTGTGTAACAATTAAGGAAATATACAAGAATTTACAATAAAGAGGAAAATGAACAAATGCATCACTTTTTTCTTATTATGTAACACTGTATACATCTATGCACAGCACAGGCAGGTTAAAAAAGGGGAATTTAATATCCCAAACTCCAAAATATAGTTTATTTTGTACTGAAATTTGTCAAAAATAAGTAAGTCATAAGTATTGTCAGAATCAGCATTTTTAATCACTTAGCATAATAATAATAATAATGATGATGATGATGATGACGAATAAAGAAAAAGCTTGTAGCTAACTTCAAATTAAACATACACATTATACCAGAATTTTTCAGATGACTTACTCACATTCACGCATAGTGCGTACTATAAAAGTCAAAAGGAACAAGGAAGCAACAAACTTAAATTTCACTTTTCATTTCAGGGAGGGATCGCTATGGTTTGCCTGTGATGATCTCAACTCCACCTCCCCCTGCAAAAATAAATTGCTATAATGCAATTCACATTGGCCATTGAATAAATCTGCACAGTTAAATTAGATTTAATAATCAAAATATTGGTGATTTTAAGTTTATACAGTATACAACCAAAGCATGTGGATAGAAAATCAACAGTATTTTCCTGCTGAAATCACAAACATGCACTTATGTTACTTCAAAGCATTGGCTTGAATCTACATATTATTCTTTTGGGACTCCTCTGCATTATTATCCAGGATAAGTTACTTAACTTCAACGAAATCCTGAAAATAACTTTAACCTGTAACCTCAAACTGAACCTCCTTCCACACCTACACTACATTTTTATCTGCTGTTTTTATTTACATACCAGTGTTTACTTTCTTTAGCATGAAAACACGCTGTGAAATATTTACAAATGGTCCTAAAAGGATAACATTTAAGAGCAAGCTCTGTACCAGCTTGGAAAACTGTTTGTTTATGTAGGGGGAGGTCACAGTTCACTCACCATTTTTACTCATCTCTATGGAAACTGCTTTGGCTTTTTTTTTTTTTTTTTTTGCAGGATGGCAAACTCATGCATCATCAGACATATTGCATTGTATACATTTTATTGGTTACAGTAAAGTGGAAAAACTGTTGCACATTTTTGGGTGTTTTGGGATCAACCTGGGGAGAGAGGGGCCCTAAAGGAGGAGGAGGGGGTGTGGGCTCTTCTAGTGCTGTTGGTGGCCCATTTATCATATCTC
Organism: Maxillicosta whitleyi; assembly: GCA_029822895.1. NCBI lineage: Eukaryota > Metazoa > Chordata > Actinopteri > Perciformes > Neosebastidae > Maxillicosta > Maxillicosta whitleyi. The sequence goes on from JAPSES010000236.1 coordinate 1,162,884, forward strand.
CGCCCTCCAGTGTTTCTGCTCCCATGAGGGCGGCTCTTTAAATTGCCCCCAAAACTCCTCCTGGCTGGCGCCTTTTTCCTTTATCTGCAGGAGACAAGACGCACATGCTATATTTAGGACGTCGTTGGAATAAACTCCTCAACCTGCTGGTAAATATTACACGCATTTTTTTTCTTTTAAATTATCATTTATTTTTCTATTATTATTTTTTATTTCCTCTCTTCATTTCCGATTCATAACTGTGTTTTTAAACACTGCATGAGCTGGGATTTTAAAGGGGCGGGCTGTGTGTTGTCTGACGAATAAAAGCTGTAGCCTATAGATCGGTGCAAGGCTTTTTAACCGGGTATAACCAGCCAGGCTTAAAGGAAACATTTCGCCTTATTTTTTTTTTTTGACCGGAGGTTATTTCCTATTGAAGGAGGTGAGTGCAAGTAAAGCGACGTCGACTGAGTTAACTTTGCATGCACAAGTCGCTTTAATGTGTTTTACAGGAGCTCCGGAGAGGAGAGGCTGCACGCCGGAGATCTGAAACCGCCTTTTGTTGCTTTCGCTCGGGCTTTTTTCCCCTCCCTCTACAGCCGCCTCTACCGCTTTCGGGTCAACTCCTTCCCTTTGCATTTCGTACGCTTCTTCTTTCACCATTTCAAAAAAAAACAAAAAACTACATCGTTCATGCAAGGTTGAAGGATTTTAACCCCAATGGAGGAAGCGCACGCCGGCTATTGTTTGCGTAACGGCGGTGATCTCCCTCCACGGCCCCCGGCGTGCAGACATGCCGTGGGATAGTTTCATGTGCAGGCCCCGATACCGCACAAGCTAAACCGACATCGGGCCTGCAAATCCGGTTTTAGTTGAGTCGCTTTTGCAGGTCTGTGCAGGCCTCTGACCGCCTACTGGGGTTTTGCTCAATCATCGGAGCCGGTTTGGTGTCAATCCCTTGTTTGTGCCGCTCCGTTGTACCATGTAATGGAGACAGAAATAGACCTGGAAATCAGCACGGATTAATCGAGTTAAACATGTTACCGATGTGCGGTTCACCTCAGTCGTGTTTTTTTTTTTTTTTTTTTTTTTTTTTTTTTTGCTTTGTTGCGGTCAGTGAGTTTAATGGCCCCGGGTATTTACTGTGCGTAAACCCGACACTTTGTCTTGCTTGCGCGTCTGACCAGTGTGATTTATTTCCTAGGTCTGAAAGCTAAGCAAACATGAGCGGCAAGGGGACAGTCTCAGCGAAAGAGAAGGAGGGAACTGAGAAGAGGGGGCGTGGAAGACCCCGTAAGCACCCCCAGGTAAAATCCTCTGACGTGAGTAATGCTATTAATTTTTTTCCCTCAATTTGCATATTTACAAATAAAGTGTGCCATTATAAGAGCTTTGCATGTCCATTAAAACATCACTGACCCAGATCTGCAAAGGTCTGAGTTCACCTTTAAGGAATAGAATAAAGCATGTTTTAAGTCCAGGTTGTTGCAGGTAAGATGCTCGTGTGTATTTCACTGATCCTTCTATGAAATGAAGACTCCAGACATGGCTGTAACAAGCCCTTGTGACCACTTGCTCACCCTGATGAGTGTAAATGTAGACATCCTCGACACACTTCCTGTGAGTTTCATTGAATTGTAAGCAACCTGTAATCCAACACCTTTAAACCGGTTTTAACCCCCCTCGCTGCCCACCTCTGCTCGTCATTTAATGGATGACATAGCAGAGTCAAAACGCAGAATGGCTCATATAGCTGTCACTCAACGCCCTGTGTTTTCGTATTGAATTGCTCGGTTGCTATGAGCTGCGGTTGTAAACATGGTGGAAATGCAACAGGAGATGAATCCGCCATGACATAGCTCGCAGCCACAAATTATCACAAGAATAAGATGCCTTATCTCACACTTAAGATGTCTTATCTTACTCAGCCCCCTTTTGCATGTATGGTTTGATGGCACATCCCATCCAAATATGGCTCCATGTGTTGTTATTTTAACATGTAGTTCTCTTAAAAGCATGCGGCGAGTTTGAGACAACAGTATTTTCCATAGTTTGTTTTCATGTCAGACCATGGCAACCTGTGGCACTGACCACCTGTCAGCCTTTAAGTACGTGTCAGTTACACCGACCTTGAATTAGTCGACTTAGTGTCACGTAGGAGAACGCTCGCAGATTGAATCGAACTTACAAATCTAAAAATAAACTGAAAAATTAGTGGGGTATTTTTTTTTGGTTATACTAACATTCTGATTGACTGTCTTTGCTTTCCAGGAGCCCAGTGGTTCACCCACTCCAAAGAGGCCCAGAGGACGGCCGAAGGGCAGCAAAAACAAGGCAAGCAACAAGGGCAAAGTAAGTCAATGTTGTCTGTAGGGCTGTTTTTTTTTTTGCTTTTCCACATCATGTTCCTCATGTCAGTTGAGACTCATCCTGAACACACAAACAGCTCTGTGATTGTAATAATAGTTGCCATCTTATCTCGCAAGTGTTTCCTTTTTGCAACCCCTGATTTCTTATGGTTAATCAAAATTTCAACGGTAGCTAACCTCATCCTCTTAAAAGGATGTCCTGTTGTTACTTGTGATTCATTGGTTGGCTGCAATTTAGCCCCCCCCCCCTTTTTTTTTCTTGTTGTCAAAAATAGCCAGGTTAGGGTTTCCCATTGTAAAGACCTTGCTTTATTGCCTTACACTCTGTTTTTTTTTTTGTCTGAGTGATGCTCACTCATGTACTTCCTGTCCTCCAGCTTCCTGCAGCTTGTCATGCACAGTGCGGTGCAGGTGCAGAGGCCGCAAGACTGTTTCCAAGCTGACACTAAGCACCCCTCCGCCCCCACCCAGCACACAGCCCTAGTTCTTCTCTGCCTGTCGTCTCCATAGCAACAACTGATTTTCTCCTTCGCCCAAACCCTCCAGCTCCCCCGTGCGCTCTGTCTTTGCAGCTATGTACGGTAGAAGCAGAGAGGGAAAGGGACTGCGAGCAAGCGCATGTACATGTATGATATAGTTTTGGTAGTGAGGATCGAGTCGTGGAGGTTTTGTCTCTGCTCAGTTCCACCAGCTGTCTCTGAGCCTCAGACCAGGTGGCCAGCGAACTGGAGTGCCCTGTGTGCAGTTCCTGTCGGCCTTCCAGATAATAGCCAATGAACCCAATGCCCCTTTTCCATCTGGCTTATTACAGAGGTACTACTGCCATCTCCAGGCAAACAGAGGCAGAGCTCTGCAAAAACACACTGTTTATACCATTTTTTTTAAGAAATACTGATCCCCAAAATCAGCTTTTGATTTAACCAGAGAGATGCAAGCGGCCCTGTAGTTGTAGATCACAACAACCCGTGGAATGTAATGTCCTATCCTGCTTGTTGATGCGTTTCCTTTCTCAAAATTTCATTCACAGAAGGCAGCAACAACTGCGTCTGCAGGGGGAAAGCCCAGAGGAAGACCTAAGAAGGAGGTAAGAACCCTCTGACCATGTTACATCAATGCTCACATTTGTTATGCCATTCCTCTCCCAATTGAATTATGATTGGTATGACTGTCTGCAGGGCGAAATCGCATCTTCCTAATTTTCTTTCCTGTTCCCTTCTTCCTCTTTCGATAAGTCAGTTTTTTTTGAGTCATCACAGCCATTTTCACTCTTGTGGTGTTATTTAGGTTCCTCTCGTTGCTAACGCATACAATCTGAGAGTTTAATAATTCAAGTCTTGTGCAGCTGACGGCTTGGGTTGTTTTTGTTTCTTTTTTCTTTTCTTTTTTTTTTATATGCTGCAGAAGTAGTTGCCTGACCATGCACAGCCGGTCAAAAAGCATGTGTTTAATCTAGGAAGAAATTGCGGTCTTGTAGTAACATTCTGTCATGTGCATGAGCGGTTAGGGCGTACTCTAAAAGAAGTCTGGATTGCATTAGTCACAGAAGGAATGACCCAAAGTTACCCTCCTTAGTAGCCTCTCATATTTTTATGAATGAACATCTTGGGCAGTAGTGAGTTTGTGGAAGAAAAAGCAGGATGTCTCATTGTGACTCACTGCTCTGAATCACTTTTTCACTACAGATGGCTCACTCTCCCCCGGGTGTTCTTCATGCCATAGTGGTTTATCAAAGGGATTTATATTAACGTTTATTTTTTTTTTCTCATGTCGGTTCTTGAAGTTAAAAACAGTCGTGTTGAGACAAGAGACGTGACTCACAGGCGGCTATTGTTGCTGAATGTCAATGGCACTTGGAGCATTTGAGAAGCATTTTCCTGGTGGGTGTAGTTGAGGTCTGACTAAGGTGTTTTGTTTTTTTATATCATTTTCTGCTGCAGGAGAAGGAGGAAAAGGCATCCCAGGAATCATCTGAGGAAGAAGAGGAAGAGGACCAGTAATTCACAACGCATGCTACCTCACTCAACATACTGACTTACTGTTAACCCTCCTTTTGCAAGAGAGCTTTGTTGTGAACAGTGGTCATGTGCTGGAACTGGTGTTGGAGATGCAGCCCAGTTCTGGTTAATACAATACATATATCATGCAACAGCACTGGATAGAACGATGGACCTTGCTCAAGCATAGATCTAAGAATTACATGAAAGGTAACAGCCCTTTTCTCTACATGTCATGTTATCACAAGTCTTTTATACTGGACAAACGTGTGCTCCGTGGAGCTTGGACATTTCCCCCTCTCTCCTCCCAGTAAAGATGGTTTCTCTGCTTAATGTTACTTATTTGTTGTACCTGCATCTGAGATGGTAGGACATATAGATTTTTCTCCATGTTTTGTACTGGACAAAGGTGAATTTTACCTAAACTTGCTGTCTTTTTTTTTTTGTTTTTTTTTCTCTTTGTGTTGTGTGAAGTGGTTAACCTATCCTTTTGCATCGTATTCTAGACAAGTTGGGCTTTAGGATGAGAATAGTTAACTGGCGGTAGAAATGTGTCTGTCTGATCTAATCTACCCCTCCCTCTCCACCTTAAATCTGTCTCACCAGTAGAGCAAAGTAATCTTCACCAGTTTCCCCCCTTCTTCCTGTAGATGAGTTAAGTTTGGTTCTAACTTTTTTTTTTTTTAGTTTTCAGCGTGTAGTGGGGAGATTGTATTAATAATCTGTGGAGTCCAATCATACTTACTGTTTTTGTTCCTCTGGGTTACATACCATTTTAAAAACGTGTGCTTTTTTTTTTTTTTTTTTCCTCCACATGATGATGATGATAATAAAGCTCAAATCTTTTTGGTAATGGTGTTTTTAAAGTTAAGATGGCAGAACTCTTGGCTGAGAGCATCCATGTCGTTTCTTCAGGGAGCTTTTACAAATGCTGTTACATTACCGGCTTTGTCTTCACACAGTCCTCAGTTTTCCAAATGCTCGCTCAATCGCTCGTAAGGCGAACTGCTACCGGTCAAACAAGGAGTGTGATTGTAAAAAAAAAAAAAAAAAAAAATTGTTAGTGGCACTACTATCCAACAGGGCTGTTGTTCATTCCATTTAGCTCTCACTGCTTCACCTAGCGTAGTCCTTCTGTCATCACTTAGTACATTAATAATCTTTCTTAGTCTTTAAAATGTGTTGTATGCTGTCTACTACAGGAAAAATAAAAGATCTGCGTGTATTTCTAAGTGTCAGGGAACTCTTGGTCACAGTCCACTTAACTGGGTTTTTCACACACCTAAGCTGCTACAACCTCAGTTATGAAACCCGGAAAACTGCAAACAGGCCATTCAAGGCCTGGGATGTCATACCTCACTCAACAGCTTACTTTACCTAATAATTGCATTTAACTGGTTTTCTGTTGTTTAATGTAACCTCTGGCATGAGTTGGAAAGATGTCATTATTACATAGTTTGTATAATTTTTTTTTTTTCTTCTTTTAACCTGACTGTATTGAGGCGTCTACGATGCCAGGTTTGTGATCTACATCTTGGCTCATTCATAAACAGAACTTGCAGACAGGTTGTTTTTAATGTGTGAAGCAAGTCAGGGAGACCTGTCAGCTTGACAACTGTGTTCGCTGACTGTGGTAGATTAGCAGGTGTGTTTTTATCTTTTTTTTTTTTTCAAAATATTCTTCTGGTGCACTGAAATGTTGGTTCAGATTTTCATGGACAAAATGTGTGTTTGTGATAGACTGGGCGCTCTTTCCACTTAAACTGATCTGTTGGCCACTGTGTATTTGGCACTACCACACACCCTCATCATAATCACAACGGTCATACACTCATGCTCATCTCACCTCTTTCAACATCCCCCCCCCAACTACTCGACAGTATCGGTGTCATTTTACGTAAACATCTTGCATCCGTTCATTTATATACTGTAAACTCAATAGGATGGGATCATTCTTTTTAATGTACACCGTATATAAATGTACAATGTCTATATTTCTATGGTGCCCTACAACAATTTGTATCAGAAATGGTCAATAAAGAGAAATTTTCTTTGTCATTTTGTCTTCATATATCAACTGATTCACAGCTGTAACTGACAAAGACATGATAGTATTTATTTTACAGCCTCAATGCTTAAATCAACAGCATATTGATCTCCCCCAACACAGCAAAAAAATGTACAACAGTCTAACTTCATACCAGTGCTTCCATATTCACATTTATATCAGTAGTTTGATTCTTGCAGTGCACCTAACATTATTATTTTATTTTTTTTTACACTTGTGAAAAATAATATCCCATTAGATGTAACCTCCATAAAGATTACATGGCTAGTGGCTTGTTTCAGTAGATACACAATGATGTGAACACTGTATATGAGCATCCAATGGTTAAGTCTGATAAAATGTCTTCACATTCAAAGTGGACTTAAAAACATGTAAATGTTAAGAGTTCAGTCTTGGGTTGAAATATCCTAAATGTCAAACCTATTGCAGCAAAACATGAATTGAGTGCAGGTCTTCAGACAGTTCCAACAGCTTCATTGTACTAAGTTAAAATTCAAGGCAAATAAAGGTCAGAGAAGATTAAAATTCATTTCAAGAACAAAAAAAAAATGGATGAAGGTTTTCCTGAGTGGTGATACAGTCAGACCTATGGTATTCATCTGAACAGATTATTTACCTCGAGGTAAATCTGTGCTGGTGCCATTTCTTCTAAACAGGACATATTTAGGGCACTAGTCACAACTCATTTTAAGGATGTGAGGAGGTTGGCGTTATTTACTTCCATATCTGGCCTTTCATACCATTGATAAGACTCATAGGATTTGGCAAAACCACAATGAGATCCTGATGGTGAGGCGGATTGTTAAAAAATGTAAGCAATTAAAAGTGGGCATGTTCGATCACTGGACTCAAGATGAAACTAAAATGTATCTGCACTGGCTTATTTGAAGTATTTTACATCAGTATGAAACTTTAAATGCTTAACATTTTGGGCCTTAAACTGAAAATAATACACACAGCCCCTCTCAAAGCAGAGATGATTGTATCTAAAAGCTGCTGACCATATCCCAAATGTAACACTATTAACAAATAGAGTCAACCATTAGCGACTACTCTAAAGCTATATCACCCAAATACCACTGTAAAAAATAAGTTGAATAAATACTCTAATAAATAAGTTTAAGGTACTGCATCTGTTAGGCACAAAGGATTGGCATTAGAATCTCGCAAATGAACAGTCGCTGTCTTTTCTCAAGGCAGGAAATACAGAAATGCTGATTGTTGCTGATGCATTGAAAATTAAAGGGCAATGGTTGTAGAAAAGAAAAGGGAGAGAACATAGTGCATGACTCTGAAAATTGGTAATCACACTGGCTGAGTGTCTTCTCCAAACTGTAAATACTCTGCCAGTTCATCAGCATCATGCATTGACATCTTTGGTCAGCAGAGGGCGTCGTTGTTGATAACTTCTGGCCCAGCCTTGTATAATCTGAGGACGTAAAATGAAGTATGTAAGAGTGAGCATTTTATAGTTTTGTCAAAGGATAAGAGTTATGGGCGGTGATAAAGAATGTGTGTAAAACTGATGATATGTGTGACTGTGCAAAGGCAGCAGTTTTAATTGTTTAAACTGTACCATATGTATCAGCACCCGTTACATCTACCACCATTGTAATACAATGAAAGCATAATTCAATTTATGTTGCTTATATGATAAAAACAAACAAACCCTGCAGCATTTATCTTCAGGGATAATGCCCTTGCTAAAGTGCATAATCTACAACCCACAGTGTAAGCAGATCTAATTGATTCGATTTCCATTGAGTTCATTCATCATGCGGTTCATAAGAAAACAGCTGAGAGTTTACTCTATGGATTTTCCGGTATTTCTAGACAGTCATGTTTCTTTCTAATGATAGAAAAAAACTGCTCTCTTGTATTGGATAGTGGGATAACACCAGCAGAGGAAAAATCTCACAAAAAATAAAACTATCCTAATGGTGATTTGAGCACATTGGCAATGAAACTGCACCAAAGAATCGAACATAACGGCTCAGATGTTCCAAAGTCTGAAGATGATAAATGGGGATAAAACTCATTTAAGAACTTTTAAGCATGGGTAATAATGCCACCTAGTGTTTCTGATCACACACTGCAGCATTTTGTAGTTTCAACCCTGCTTTTGCTATCATTTATCCACTTGCCTTAAAGGGACCATATTATGCCTTCATATACTCCAGTTAGAATTGTTCAATGGACTATACAAAACATGTTCATGAAGTTCCCTGCTCAAAATTATCCAAAAATAAAAGTTTCGCCAGCTCTGTTTTCCTGTCAGCACCAGTCATTTTTACAGCACGCCGTTTTGTCTGACATTTGAAAGAACCGTTAAGTGTTCTGTCTGACCACACCCTCAACCACGCCCCCTCGAGTCAGCAGCCAAAGGCTACCGCTATTGCTGCTCGCAGAACTGTGTTTGATCCTGAATCAGACCCAGACGCAGAGCAAGAGGAAGAGGAAGGACCCAGATGGGCTGTGTACAGACAACAACACAACACCTTTTACACATACTTGGATAAACTAAATGTCGAACTAATTCTTCTTCTTTTGAGTTTTAGCTGCTAGCTGCTATGGCGCACGGTTGGCAAATCAAACTAGTATGTTGGACAATCACAACGTCATTTGTGGGCAGAGTTGGCCATCCCTGGATAGGAAGTGCATGTCCCCTTATTGGATTTCTCCCCCATATTACGTCATATGGGGAGCGAAATCTAAACCTCTCAACCAGAGCTTCTGACAAATTCATTGTATTAATTCACAAAAAATAGAGGGTCATTTTTTTCCAGACTTGGAGTGTTTATAAGACGAGACGAGACCCAAACAGGAGCAACATTAACTCAAAAAATTATTTTTGCACAATATGACCCCTTTAAGGTTTTTTGGATCATTTATTCTATAACAAATTACTACCATGCTTCAAACAGCACTTACTAACTCTTGTTCCTGTGTGAGAGAGTATGTGAGTAATGAATTGAGCAACTGGCGCTCTTTTTGAGAAAGTGATGCAACCACACTTCACAAAACTGTGGGTAACACGTCAACAGTAACGAACATGTTACTGGAACATGACTTACCCAATCACCAATTTGCATATGTTGCTCTAACTTCACTTAGAACAAAGCTTTATACTTTCTTAAAAACTACAAAATCCCTGACTGATCGTACCCTTGTATCCTCCTCTCTCCATAACATCTCCTGTTCAGCTTCATTCAGCTCCTCTGATGGATCATACGAGTAAACTGGTAACAGCTGATGGCGCAGCCTGTCAAGTCTAAGGGAAACAAATCAAACAATATGTTAATGAAATCACTTTCAGACAGGCATGTTGTGCCATGAAATCAATAGTAAGTCATTTCATGGCACAAAATAGCTGTAACAGGAGCAGCAGGAGATGATAGTCTTACCTCCTTTTCTTACGGATATACATGACCTGAAAAAAACACAATAAAGTGTATTATTACATATTTGCAGTGTAAGTAGGCCACCAAATCTGTCTCATCGTATCACGTTTCAGCCTCTGCCATAAAGTTATTACACTATATTAGTGCAATAATAGAAATGTCAGTTGCAGATATTCTTAAACTTTTCTATAAATCATTGTTGTGTGAATGATCCTGTGGACACTTACTGCAGCTGCAGCGATTCCAATAATAGTGATGAGGAAAAATGGCACCAGCACATAAATGACAGCCACATCCCCATCAGTGGTGCCAGGGGCCTCAGTGGTGCTGTTCATTGCATAAGTTCAGGGTGGAAGGGGTTGACAGGGGGCTGCTTGTGTCAGGCCTTTATAAGCAGCAAACCCCCCTCCCCTTGGAAAACGCGGTGCAGTGGCTCTCTCCTCAAACTGCCCCCTTGTTGTTTATGCCTCATCCTTGTCGTTCATGTGACTTGCACATGGTATCTCTGCCCTCCCTAATCAGCAAGAAATCTGAGGGAACATAGTATGACAAGAATTTACACGTTTCCTGTTAAAATAAGGGTGTGAAGAAGGTGTAAAGGTCATGCAATGGTGGTTAATCTGAATTAAACACAAAGAAAACAACGCTGATATAATTTATATAGCTATGACTGGATTATCTGTGCACTTTATTTTCATCATTACATTTAACAAAGGAGACTCAAAAATACTTAAATAAAAAAAGAAGAAGAAGAAAAAGGGGGGGACATTATTTAACACAGTTCCTGTCTTGTGATTTGTGTTATATGGTTAGCCGGTATGTTCGGTAGCAAGGCAAGTCCAAAACATATTTAACAGTTGCAGTCATCTTATAATAATCACTCACATTACATAAAAAAAAATAAAAACGTGCAGTTTCTAACTCAAGAACTCATCATTTCATCTGTGAAAACTCATCATTAACCGAGTAACAGCAGCATTAGCTGTAACTGTACACAGGTACCGTTAGCTGCACCGTGACCTGTTTCATGGAACAGAAATAGCCTTATAAGTTCAGAAAAACACTTCTAATAAGATATATTTCACACGGCTGTAACAGTACTATATTATATTTGTGAATAATACAAATAAATTGTCACTCACTGTATGATATGAGCTTCCTCTTATCGTTATGTTTTGAGGTTTATGTTCCGCAAACACCTCACTTTTCTTCCGCTAGCTTCATCACACTCACACTTCCGGTCATACCCTTTGACAATAAAAGCGAAATGACCATGCAAAAAATGAGAAAATCACACAACTAAATTACCAAGGAAAACTAAAAGATTACAACAATAAGAATTGCGTTATTATCTCATAAAGCCCCAAACGTCCACCAGCAATTAAAAGCGTACTGATCTAAAATATTTAACAACTGTTGATCCACTATTTCTATTACTACATGTAAATAATTATTGTAAATGCAGTTCTTTTCATGGTCACGGGCTCCATAGTTACCATGGAAACGCCATCATCTTCTACAACATTGATTCACCAGTAAAACCCATGGAGTTTAATGATATATTACTGGAAATGTCAGCTTGATTTTATTTTTTTCTGTTTAGATGTATGAATGAAAATTGAAAAAAAGTTTTTTAATTGATTGATGTTTGTTATATTAGGGTCAAAACATGATATTTGAAATCTCTCTAATTGGACATTTTCACCACACTTTGACAGATTAGTGTTGCTAAATGACTCAGATTTTAACTTTTAAATTCATTTTTGCTTAAGTTGGACTATAAAGGATTATCCAAAACAAGGAGCTCTTTTATATTGAAATAAATGTTGAAATGGCAGTCGATTAAAAGTTTGCTGTCTGACAGGATATTTCTGTATTTTGACCCATTATTTAATGCTCTTGCAGGTTCAGAGCTATAAAATCAATGCAGACCACAGAACTAAGAGCTCATGATTGACAGGGGCCCTACAAAATAATAGTTTAATTTTTTAAATGAAAATTATTAATCCATCACCATAGAGAAACGTTTTCTTCACAAGGACCTAAGAATCATATGAGCATTTTGCATTAGTTTTCTTTTGTTTTGTTTTTTTGGCAAAGAATAAAATCCAATCATCCTCTAACCCCTTACTTGTTTCACGATAAGGCTTGGTAAATGTGCTCGAGCTGGTTGATGCTAGTAAATATGCTTCCATCCACAAAGTACAATTAACCTTTATCTTATTTGTATTTGTATATCAATGGGGAAAAAAAACAAACAACTAAAATGTAAATGATGCCTCGCACCTTTCTCATCAATCTTGAAAGACATCATAAAATCACTTGTAAGCAAAATATTGATTCATGTCTCCACAGTGTTTTATGATGATGATTATGATTATTGGGAATTTTTTATGGTGTCCCAAATCCCTGGCAAAAAACACACAAACATTTATGTGAAAGACGGATGACAGACTTGATAAACAAAACGTCAGTTAAAAAAAAAAAAAAAGAAGAAGCCACTATGTCTATTTTAACTCATAAAGACCCAATGCTAGTTTTGTGTCACTTCCTAAATGAATTGTTCTCTCCATTTAACCTTTTGTAAGTGATTTATCTCCATTCATTATTATACATTTTTCATTACATTACATTTGGCTGACGCTTTTATCCAAAACGACTTACAAGGTACAGTGTAAAGGGCCCATTTGGGATTCAAACTGCCAACCTTCAAGCACCAAAGTCAGTGGTGTAAAGCACTAAGTTATACAGTTTTCATTGTAAATCACGTTTGTCCTATAAGACTTTCAAGGACACACAATACAACTGTAAAGAAAATGTTGTACAGTTTATTCTATAGATTATCAGAAATATTATGAATCTACTGGAACCAGTGTATTTTTTTTTTTTTTTTTTTTTTTTTAATTTTAAATAATTTTTAATTAAATAAGATCAA
>JAPSES010000236.1:1194146-1218653 GCA_029822895.1 Maxillicosta whitleyi
GAGCTGGGTTATAGAACTATAGCCTGAGGGTTTAAAGGTAAACAGTAATTAGAGAGTTAGTACAGTTAACCCTATAAAGCCAAATGTATCATATTTGATACATAGGTTCTGAAGTCCTCTACATGGTCAGTTTTAGTTAGTGGTAATTTATTTGTCCATTTAACAGAACATGACATACACTTTGGATCTCCACACCAAACATGGGTAAAAGGTGTAGACTGAACCAACAGCTTATTTATGCCTAACCTGTTTACAAGAAGGAAAGCTGCAGAAACACAACAAGATAACAAGATGCCACAGTTTTAACAATAATATAATAAAACAAATAATATAATCTGTGTGTGTTTTTTTTTTTTTTTTCTTGAAGAACCTGATGTATACAAATACAATTAGATGCAATAACCAGATAATACAACAGGGGGGTGGAATCAGTGACACTACAAGACTGTCATTTGTTATACATGTTTGTGTTATATTATGTTTTTGTTAGTTCAAAAATAATATTTGAGCATTGAGACCTTATGCATCAAATATAATACAAAATGGAAACTTATACATGGAAACTGATGTTTGAAAAGAAAATTTTTTGGTTGTTCAGAAGGACCAATAAAGGCTCCAGTGTCAAAGAACTGGAATTTTCTGTAAATGACTTAATGGCTGAGGCTTCATAGAGTTAATATAGCTGCAAAGTCCAAAACAACTATCAGCTGTATTTTCACCAACAGTATTGTCCTGACACACTTTTGTGCAACAGTCACTGCCTCCCAATTCAGCGTTCATCATGAATGTTCTTTCAGGACTTCAGATCACTACTTTACCATGCAATGACTCATCAGATCTGGACATTTTTAGTTTTGCTTCTATTTATTTTTTTTTTATACTTACTCAAGGACAGACTGTACCCCATTTACTTTGACTTTTCACAATGTTGCCATGACATCATTTTATAATCAACATAGACATTGACGTCATGCTCTTTGATCAGGTTTACACCTTTTACATGACCACACAGCACTGAGCCATTATAGCGAAAGTCAAGACATTCTTATCCGGTCACTGTCCACAAAGTTTAAACCATAAACCACAAATCAAAACACAGAATCATTGTTTGTCACCATGATATATTGTTTTTAAATCTGTCCATCTATATGAATGAGTGTTTTTAAAACTAAAAATGTCTCTATTAATGAAAATTTAAAAAAGGAAGCAGTGGTTTCTCCAAGTCAAGTAACAAAAACCATAATACGACTCATTGATTATATTCATTTGTTATCTGACCTCAAAACTCCTCTGCTGCATATTTGGAAAGTCGTCTAATTTCCTGAAGTCAGATTTAGAATGGATCCTCTTGGTGCCAGCTGGGGGAGGTCGCCAAAGATTGTTGGCTTGTTTAGGCTGCTTAGCCAGTGCTTACAGAGAAACATTTACACCACAGTTGTTTATTATTTCCTCTCTTCTCCCTATTTAACAGCCTCCAGCGTTAAGTGGATGACGCATATCCATTGCAAATATCCACGTCAAACTGGCAGTGTGTGTTGTCAAGACTGTCCAAAATAAGGAAGGCACAGATATACGCCAAGTCCACGTACGGTACGGAGGCAAGGGAAAGTTTGAGTGATTGTCAACTTCTTTGCTGCAGTTTTATTCAGTGGAGTCAGATCAGGTCTGTGTTTTCAAGTGCTGAGTCACATCTCATCCAGACAAGTCACAAGTGAGTCAAGTTAGCAGTCCCAGCTCTGATATTTGCAACCTTTTCTTCTCAATCAGTCAAAGTAACTGTCTAATCCATCTCTGTCACAATGGAGTGAGACACTTACACATCTAACTGGGCTCTGGGTATTAGAGGTGGGTATAAATAGGGATGTAAGGTGATTATAGTCTGGACGTGTAGTTGACGTAGCTCTGGGTAAACTGGTGTTGTTACTTGCTGTCAGTCTTGTTGCATAGTGTGCGTATCAAAGTGTGAGTGTCTGAGCCAGTACCAGCTCTGTTATTTTATAGTTATTACATTACATTACATTTAGTATATAGTTATTACATTGCATTACATTATATTTAGTATATAGTTATTACATTACATTTAGCATACAGTTATTACATTACATTACATTTAGCAGACGCTTTTATCCAAAGCGACTTAAAATAGAGGACGTAAACATAGCATATAGCACTTGCAGATACTATAAGGTGTACAGGAAATATACAGAACAATAGGTGTGACTGCCGATTGGGGTTAGTAGGGTTATTTTTTTTTGTTTTGTTTTGTTTTTTAGGTTAAGTTTTTTAAGTTATTATTTGTGCTTCATGTTTTTATATTTCAGTAACAGAAAATATTGTCTTAATCATTCATCACATGCACTGTATATTCCTCTGTAGTTGTGCTAAAATCATCTCTAGCACACTTTCCTTTAACTCCTCCTCCCACTGCTTCCACTTCTCGAAAATTCACACACACACACACACACACACACACACACACACACACACGCCTTTGAAGGCGGCCAATCAGTATTCAGTGCAGCATCAGGCAGTGAAACAGTAAAAAGGCGGAAAGCTGGTGCGTTTGAAGAGCTGCATTCCCAGATTGACTGTTGCCTTGCTCATTTACTCCCCTTCTTCCTCGTCTCCTTCTGTCGTCCTGGACATCAGGAAAAACTGGAGTGGAACCAGAACCCTGTCTGCTCCATCTCACATCCACTGCTGCATGTCTACATTTCTTTCCTCCATCAGCGCCCATCACAATATGTCTGTCTCCCCCTCCTCTGCTCTGCTCTCCCTCTCCTGTCCTTCTCTCTCTCCCCTCCCCCTGCCATTTTCCCCCTGTCTTCACCACACTGTCACCAGTAGGCTTGTGGCAATAGGCTTCATAGTTACATAACCACTGCAGCAGCGCTCGGGACACTGTGTTAAATCACAACACAGTCACAAGTGTGTGTATGTGTGTGAGTGTGTGTTTATGGGTGCTGCCCATTATGAGATTTATTTTCTGCCAAGTTTGGGGATGGATCCAGCAGCCTCCATTCAAGAGCCTCTTCCTGCCTCAGTGTCACTCTCTGTCTGCCACGTCGTTTGTCTCCACCAGTCTGGTCTTAAAGGAGGATTTGAGGCTCACATCTTCACAAATCGTCTGACATGACTGGTTTACCGTGTAGCAGCATGTTAGTGGACAGGGTTGTGTTCTTTTCTACATGAAAACAACAAGTATCTTTAGGATAATTTGACTTTAGGTTCATTTTATGACTCCATCAACTGATAACATTTTTTTTTTTTTTTTAACAAAGCTTTAACTTCATCCTCTTATCTCGAACTATTCATCATTAGCCACAGAATGTTAACCTCTGTGTTTCTCATTACTGTGTTCATTAGGATTAGTAGGTGTATTCACCCTTTCAGTGAACCACATTTGTTTTAGTGGATGCTCTCATAATGTGGACCAGTGATTCAACAGTGAGAGTCAGTCATCCAGGAGCTGAAAATGTTCCAATTGCCAGTCAACAAACTTTGTCTGTGCAGAAAATAAACAGAACATTTACTTCTGGATCCCTGCATGCCTGATGTTATCTTCCCCTCCCCTTTGTATACGCACACAAAGTGTTGGGAAGGTCAGGATTACTAGTTACACCGAAACAAATGTATTAAATGATTTGGAATCATTTCATGAAAGTACAATGAAACTTATTATTATTTCTGAACATAGAGGCAGGTTTGTAAACCATCCTACTGTTGCACTCAGCGGGTCTGACTGACAAACGTTGTTCAAAAATTTGCCAAAAGACGACCTCCCTGCACCGGGAAGTATCAGAAAACAAACTGAATGAATGTTACTTTAAAAATTTTAGCTATAGGATTATATTCAGATGTAAACTTTCTGTCATGATCAACATTTTTACCAATATGTTTGATTTCATCATACATCCCTGCACAGTAACTGTAATGGATTACAATGATATTCTGTTTGAAATGTATGTACATAATGCAATTGCATGCGACTTGTTTGTCCTCCACATTTTGACATTCTGCAATCACATACACATGCAAACACGTCAGCATCTGTTCATCTCCTCTAGTTTTTTTTTTTTTTTTAATCTCCTCTATGTTATGGAGTCATGGTGTTACAGTTGCTGATGCTATAAGCAGGTATGACTATTAAATCATCCCGTTGCATTATGTTTAAGTACTGAACTGTACAGCAGTGTAATATCCACTGGCAGTAAATCTATCTTGTGAGGTTACAATAAGGTGGGAGGGAAGCGGCACAAGCGAGGCAGCATGCACGCACAGACGAACAGTTGGATGTGATGAGCCAGTCTGGATCCCACAGAGACATCTGACTTATATGACTCACTCTATTGAAAAGAATTGATTTTGAATCCTTCCTGTGCTTGAATGTAGTGTGTTGAAGAGAATCGGCCAAAGGGCGCAAAGAAAATGGGGTCATTACTTTCTCTTTAGTCACCGTTAAAGGTGCACTACGGTTTAGTCAGCATTATCATTTTATGTTTATCCTTGTAAGTCAGTCTGCATCCAGAAGTCATTTTAACACACTGGATGTTTGGACTGGGGGATACCATTAAAGTGATATAGAGCAGTTCATATTCTATAATAACACACATCACAATATAACACATTTTCTGTAAAACAAAGAAACAAATAGGTCATATTAGTGAACTATAGGGTCTACATGGTTTGAGAGTCAGCTTGTGACCGAAGGGCAGTGATGGAACCTAAGAAAGTATTTTTACTTTGTTACTGTACTTAAGTCGTTTTTTTAATATTTGTACTTTACTGAAGTAAAAATAATAATGCATACTTTTAGTTTTACGTCACTACATTTTGTGGCAGTTATCTGTACTTTCTACTCCTTACATTTTGGAAATTGATGCCATTACTCCATCCATCCATTAACATCTTTTTGTCTAAATCTTTTTTTTTTTTTTACTTTTCATTCTAAATCTTGCATGAAAAATCACACACACAATATTGACACCAATCTGTTCAATCCACATAATATTCTTGTGACACTGAGCAGTGACATTGTCAGAGGCATAAATAAGTATGTCTACATTCTATATCATAATGACACAGTCCACAGACTGACATTGTGTGAGTACTTGTACTTTTATACTTTAAAGGACATTTTAAAGTACTTAGTACTTTTACTTAAGTAAAATCATTTATGTAGTACTTTTACTTTTACTTGAGTAAATATTTTGCAGCAGGGTATTGGTACTTTTACTTAAGTACTATACTTCAGTACTTTCTTCACCCGTGCCGAAGGATCGCTGGTTCGATTCCCTGGACAGCTAATGTGCCCATGAGTAAGGCACTTAACCCCCTACCACCCCCATTTGCTTCCTGGGTGCCATATGTGGTGACCCCCCTGTTTCTAGAATACAGTATGTGTGATGCATGATCTAGTGATGGGTCAAAGACAGACTATTTCAGTGTGGTGCGTGTTTACGTGTGTGAACCCCTACTGACAAAATAAAGATTCTATTGTATTCTATTAAATATATGATTAATATGGTAAATGTTACATACTTATATTCATACTCATACTTACTCACATTTATACTAAATATAAATATATAGAATATAAAATGATATTTTCTCATACACTTGTTGATATCCTCTGTCATAATGTTTAACAGTAAAAATGTATGTTTGTCAAAAAAAAAAAAAATGAGCTTCTCTTCGGAGCATCCATGTCTAAAAGAAATGATCTTATTTCTTAATTCCATCTGAATGTAAACGCTGACCTGCAATAAAATGCGCAAATTACATTCAATTTCCAAATTTGCTCTGTACATGTCATAGAATCCTCAACAAACTACAAAACTATCAGCATATCCTATATATGTGAATGAGAAAATGCTTTACCTCAAAAAAGGGGAATATAAGCGTAAAAACATAACACTTTCAGCTGACGACAAAAGCCTGTCAGTGAATATGATCAACAATACAACATATACACCAAACATATGACACTATTCATTCCTTTGATACTTTGATCAGTTTGCAGATTGATGTGGGGAAAACACAAAGCACCGCAGAACAAAATTACCATAAAATGTGATTTTGAATATGCATTGTCATGTTACATAGCCATATCTGATACTAAAGACAAAAAAACAAACATTTATAGGCTGTTAGATCAATACGTAACATCTCCATATGACCCTGATCTATGACCTTTGTTTCAGTTTGGGGCAAGAAAAACACAAACTATATGTATTGAATTGTGAATTGTTGGTGAATTATTGTGTGGTCTGTTCTTCTTCACCACCTCTGACTCATAGCTACACCAAATAGATATTGATTAGAAATGGGTAGAAGGAAAGGAAATCCCTTCTCAAGGAACAAACAGTGATGTGCAAACTTAATCTGTGTGCAGCGACCCAGAGCCCCACTGCAGGAATCCAGGTTCTGATCGCTGAGTCATCCTGCGTTTGTTTAGAAATCACAGCCATCTGTGAACCTGGTGCATTAATTATGAAATATGGACCTCACCGTTGGGATACGATATCTGCCTATTTCATCGACAGTGTAGCGTCGAGTAGCTGTTTTGTCGTTTAGTTGCTGAATATGAGACGAGTTTGACGAGGAAGACAGACACTGAATGTCGTCAGAACCCCCCCCCCCCCCTCAACTCTTTTAAAGTTCTCTAATACTTTCATCAGTGTGATCTGTACATGCAAAAACTTGGGCTGGGGTAGAAAAAAAACAGACTATAATGTCAGCAGTTTTAACATGGGTTGTGTGTGGGGTGTTTTAGGGGTTTCCTTGGTCAGCTAGCTTAGATAAAAAAAAAAAAAAAAAAAAGGATGACAGGGGGGTTATTTTTTTCTCTCCAAATTCCCATCTGGATCGACATGTCAGTTCACATTTGACTCTCCTGTTCCATGCCCCAGCGAGCTGTAAAAAGGGCTCAGAGCGCTACACATTGGGCTGATAAATACAACACAAAACAGGCTCCGCCCTCACATCCACCGCCTCTGTCTCTATTATAACCCCTGTTTTAGTTTATTTCCCACCGCTGCACATTTTCGATGCTCTTTTCATGTCCTTTGAATGGATTCGCATCCTCCAGAACATCTTATTAGTGGAATATTTGATAGATAACCGACACTCAGTGATCAAGCCAACCTTGCTCCTGTCCAAAGTATGCATCACATGACCGACTTAATGACGGCCTTGGCTGTTAGGACGTATGTGAAGTCTGTGCGAGGCAGCTCCGTCTCCTGGCAACATCCAACAGCCTGTTTATTTCATGCAGCACCGTGAGATGAATCACATCAGCGCCCTGATGTGTTTAGCTGGTGTTCTGGCCTCCTGGCTCAGACCAACTGTCCACATGTTCCTGACCGTCCGGACTCGTTTGTTCCCCTGGTTCTTCCTCACCTTCTTCTCATCCGTCCTGTCCCATCCCTTGCTGTTTGCATCTCAATCATCTTGCCTCTTCTCCTCCCTTCCTTCCTTTCTCCCTTGTTTCTTCTTCTCTTATTTCTTTCTTCCTTCCCTCCTTCCTTCCGCCCTTCTTTCTTCTTCTTTTCTTTCCTTTCTTCCTCCCTTCCCTTTTTCATTCCTTCCTTCCTTCCCTCCTTCTTTCCTCCCTTCCTTCTTCTTCTTCTTCTTCTCTTTCCTTCCTTCCTTCCTTCCGTCCTTCTTTCCTCTTCTTCTTCCTTCCTTCCTTTATTATTTTCTCCATTCCTTCCTTCCTCCTTTCCTTTCTTCTCTTTCCTTTCTTCCTTCGTTCCTTCCTTCCTCCTTCTTCTTCTCTTTCTTTCCTTCCTTCCTTCCTCCTTTGTTTCTTCTTCTCTTTTCTTTCTTCCTTCCTCTCCTTCCTTACTATCCTTTTCCTTCCTTCTTCTCTTCTCTTTCCTTTCTTCTTTCCTTTTTCCTTCCTTCTTTCTTCCTCTCGTCCCTCTCCTTCCTTTCTTCCGTCCATCATTCTATCTCCTCCTTCCTCTCCTTCCTTCCTTCTGTCCTTTCTTCTTCTCCTTCCTTCCTTCCTTTCTTTCTTTCTTTCTTCCTTCCCTGCTCCTGTTGTCTTGCTTTGTTTTCTCTGTCACCCTGTCCTTGCTCATATCTCAATGAAAGACCTCCCTCCGTCTCTCTCCTTGTGCGTCCTCTTTTACTCAGTCTGTACAAGAGGATGGCGTGCTGTGCTTATCAAATAGAATCCACACGCATCCAGAAAGCATTATAAGGAACTGTATATCAAATCAAGTATATCAAGTAATTCCTCATTGTCATCTGTTGGTTTATTGATTACGATTTGTTATGCATGAGACAGACAGTCACCTGTATATTATGAGATTTGATCAGCTAGTTCTTCTTGAAATTGCTGTTGTCTAATCAGTCTGGGATAGTGAGGGTGGTAACATGCCGGTGTAAAGTTAGTTCATCTCTTAGAAATCTTCTTACTGTAACAAGCTTAGGTGTGTGTTATGGTTCTCATTCAGTGCTTTAGAAGCCATTGGAGCTTTTGATTGGGTCACAACACTGACTATGTTTACATGCACAGTAATAATCCATTTTTTTCTGAAGACAATAATCTCTATCATTTGTTGAGATGATCAATATTCCGTTAACATTCCTGTTTTATGTGTAGCTCTGTGTGTGTGTGTGTGTGTATAAACCTGTTAATACTCTCTATCACAATAGATATGTCATTATAGATATGTCAAGTAACCATATTTATCATAATAGAACATATTTTCTGTAAATTAAATGAAACAATAGTTCATATTAAATGATAGTACTATTAGAATTATATGACTAACTAATAAAAGTCCCTTATTCATTGTCATTAACCCATAAAGACCAATAAAGAAAAAATATTTTGGTGATGAATTCTTTTACATTCTCGCAGTGAGTAAGGAGAAATTGTGTCATGCCTCACTGGTTTTTGGTGCAATGTTGAGTCTAAAAACACTGACAGGCAGTCAGATTATTGAGTTCAAATGACCATCATTATACCTAACCAACACACCTCCAAAAACAGGGCTCCTGCAGGGTCTTAAAAAGTCTTAAAAGTCAACCTAAAACCATCTACTGATCTAAAATGTTTAACACCTGTTGATCCACTAATTCTATCAATACATGTAAATAATTGGTGTAAAGTACAATTTATCATCTTTTCATCGACATCAGATATGCCCCATTTGGACATTCAGAGGTTCTGTGGTTACCATGGAAACACTGTCATCTTCTACAACTTTGATTCATCAGTAAAACCCATGGAGTTGAATCAATGACAGTGGATGGAGAGGCTTGTTATTACATTCTGTTATTAATATCTTTGCTGTCAAAGTAATTTTGTCTTTACATTTCTCTGTCTCTGATATAATAACCTTCAATTTTAATCTGAGTTTTAATGAACACGAACTTGAGTCTTTATGGGTTAAGCTTAAAGTCAAATATGAAATATAAATATACAGAATGTGAACTTATGTTTGCTCATAACCATTTATCTAATCAGGTCCTTTAATAGCATTTAGGTTTGTTGAGTATGTCATGGTGTGTTGCTGTAGTCAGTCCCAGTGGAGTTCAACATGTAGAGATGCTTTTATAACACTCTCAACACAGTTCTATGTATACTTTCTCTGTTACCGCTGCACAAACCAAACTAAAGCATCTGTCGGGACTTTTACGCGGAGAAAAAAAATACATCAGCAGCTGTGGTGACTTTTCTGACAGAACATAACGTCATAATTACACATTCCTCCTGTTGTCTCTGGCTTACTCGTCCTATCCACTGCTTTGCTCTTCTTCCGAGCCGCCTCCCTCCCCCCCTAAGCTATTCAAGTGGCACACTGCAGGATTATCCCTCAGCCTCTGAGACATGCTGGTGTGGTCAGACTTATCGTCCTCTCTGGGTTCACTTTGGCCGCAGAGGTCAAAGCTGTAAAAAATAAAATTAGCTGAATATTCTTTACCCCTTGATGTACCAGCTCTGAAGGACACATTTGGACTACAACATTATTCCATTCCAACAGGAGCCATTTATTTTTAGAAGTTGAGTTTTATTTCAAGTTTTTTTGTTTTTTTTCTTATTTTGCAACGATGGAGGAAATTACGGTAGGTGGATGTGCAGTGGAATTCTTTCTACTTGTTGTTTGAGGTGTAGAAGTGTGCAGCATTTTCAACTTTTTTTTTCCCTGTTGTATCAGCTTCAGACAGTAATAACGCCTCTGCAATCACAAGCGACTCCTTCAACACTTTTAACTGCAAAACGCTTCGAGCTGCACTTGTAACTCACAAAAACCTGCGCTTTGTTCGCTCAGTTTGGGATTCAGAGACATATTCCAAATAGCTGAATAAGCACTCATAGTATGACTCTGTAAGTTTTATAGTTTGTGTATATGTGCAACATTTGAGTGTGTTTCCACTCAAATATGTTAAAAGTAGCACTTATCCTTACTATAACTTCCTCTCTCCTGTCTTACTCCAGGGATAGGAGGTGTGTTCACAGCTACTGAGGTGGATTGACCTCAATAACTGCAGTATAAGCCCCAATTTCAGAATGCTTACTATTCTCACCCCCACTGTTATCTAGCTCATGGGACAGATGACTCTCTCCTACACTGGACCAGAAATATATTTAGTATCTTGCATTTTCTTCTCGCTTCATGGCCATGTGTCCAGTCTGTGAAAAAAGTCTATTTGACAGAACCATTTCCTTCCTACATTCAGGTTTTCATTCCTCATTTCAGCAGCAGGAATGCGTGCTTATATTAATCTGTGTAAGTAAATATGAGTTCCAGTTGAGAGTATGAGTCATGGGTGAAGTGTCGTTTTGTTCGTCTAAATGCTTTCTTAAGTCGCTCCGTTTGTTTAAGTGTGCGATTTACTTTTACTCTATCAACGGTTTTGTTATGAGCTGCAATGTTGTCATCCTGCCAGAGCTTAACTGACTTTGATGTCATTAGGTGTTATAGTCACGGATGTAGAAGCTCATCAGCGAGCTACTTGATGGACAAGCATTAGGACCAATTGTTTTTCGTGGTTGCTGAGATTTAAGACATGCCACAAACGGGCTGCTTAACCGAAGCTTCTTGCATCAGGTTGTCAGCTACTTATGTCACAGTGTTTCTTACCACATATGAATGCACCATCAGACCAGTTAGGCAGGGATTTAAGGCTCAAAACCTTGCTGTGACTATAATCATATCTATGTTTACAGAGGAGAAAGCCTCGCACTGATTACAGCAGGTGGGAGGATTGTTGTCATCAAAACACCTCACCAGCAAATTTGCAATTTGAATTTTAATGTCGAGCATATGCATACATAATGTTCATCACATGGCACTAAAAACCCACTGCAGTGTGGTAGTTTACTGCCTCTTTTCTGTTGTGGCATCAAGGATGAAGTGGGATATACTGGAAAAAGCTGGTGATTCTTGGATTTTGTTGTGCAGGCTATGGTGTTGGCTGACTGAAACGGGTCATGCCGCTATGTTTAAGAAGGGGATTGCTGAGGATTTATCACAAAAAATGTGTCACACATCATGAAGAAGGTGATCAAATGCTGAATGACTCAAAGTATTGCTCCACCATTTACTATAAACATGTGGAATAATTAAACTAGAGGTTGTTGTTTATGTCTGGAGTGAAATGGTGGCGTGTTTTTAGTGTTTTCAGTATTTTCTTTCTAGATTTTATCAAAATCATTTAGTTATTATATTAGGAAAACCTTCCAATCCAATCCAACTTTATTTGTGAAGCCCTTAAAAACAACCACAGTGGACCAAAGGGCTGTACAGGGAAATAAATAACTAAAGAATAACAGAGGAAATCATGGGTTGTGTTTTCATGTTTAATGTTTTAATTCAAGTAGGATGTTGCCAATTGCTGTTTCAAAATGTGTGGCAAAGACACAAAAGCAGCAAGAACAGAAAACATGTATCTTATATCTCTGTGAGACCCACTAGGTCTAGGAAGCAAACGATTTACCCGAAAAATTCTTTGCTGCTGATTGCAGCAAAACTGAAAGGCTCAAGTTTTGTCAGAGTCAGACACTGATAATAAAACTGCGACATCATGAAATTGTTATTTGCTGTTTTGTGTTGCAGTGCGCCATTGTATTTTAAAACACAGTGCACACACACCAGTACAGAGTGCACTCTTAGAACGTTCAGTGTCTGAAAGCCGTGACTATTCAGAGACCCACAGACTGGTGTGATGGCTGGTGACAGTAACCGAGGCCTTTGACAAAATACAGCTTGGTTCAGTCCGACTGTTCTCTGGTGAAACACTGACCGAGCTGGATGAGCCTGCCTGCTGGATTACCAAAACCAGAGCCAATCACACAGGCTGCTATCGCTCCCCTGATAACATTCTGATGGGAAGGCCCCTTGTGAAAACACTGAATATATTGCAGGAGCTGCTGAAGAAATGACAGAAACTACATTCCATTCAATTTGTAGGACCTTTGTTTTTCTCTCAAGGGCAAGAACATCGTTATATTGTGCATAAGGAAAATGAGGTTAAGACAGTTCAGAGTGAGCTAAATGCAAAGCCGTTTTTCATGAGTCATTCCAGGATGAAGGATGTTGTAGGAAAAAAATGTAGTCAAGTGAAGAAGAAAGCTGAAGGGTAACAAAGGCACTGATAATAACATGAATATTTCAAGGCAAAATATAATAAATAGCATTTGATAATGTAAAAAAAAATACTATAAAGACCAAGAAATCAAGCAGCCAAAAACACTGTAAACAAAGCCTTAATATTATTACTGTAATATGTGTCATTGTCAGTTTGTTTGCAATGAAGAGATTCCTGTCAAGGAAGAGACATTAGTCATGTGACTAAAATGGATTAGGCTTCAAACAAAGCTCAATACCAATATAGCATCCAGCACTCTCTTCTGTTTTATCCTTGGTGGTAAGATATCGACCAGCCGTCAAACAAATAAATATAAATCACCTTAAATGTTGGAGGAAATCCAGCAGCCACTGTATTTTGTAGCGCTTACACAGTAATAGGTAATTAAACCACATCATTAAGGTGCGAAAAAAAAAAAATCACTGTTAGGGTTAGTTTTCCAGACGGCTGAACACTATGACTTACCAGAGCTGTGTGTATTTGTGCTTCTTTTGTATAAAGATGTTCTCTCAGCTGTTGTGTCAAATGCAAAAAGGGTTTTCACTGTCTAAGGATTCAGGGTCAGAGCTCTGTGACGGCACTGATGCTGCAGTCTCTCTGGTGTCTTTTCTAGGACGCGCCAATATAAGATGCCCCTTCGCGTTCCTTGGGGCACAGCGCTGTATGCATCGCAGAGGATACTATTTTTATCTCATTATTACAAACGTCTCAAATAGAAACCCCCCCCCACCATCACCACCCCACACACACACTCTCTACGGATCCCTCTGGTTGCCAGGGAAAACTGCTGTGTTACTTTTTTCCTCACAGAAGCCATGTTTATTGTCTGCATGCTGCGCTGGTTTGTTTCTGTATTTATGCAAAGCTACTGTCTGACATTGTGTATCCTCTGTCTTTTTCAGTGCATGAGGAACCCAGGTCTGCTGCAGAGGACAGGTTTAGTCATTAGAGTGCTTTGCCACATCCAGGAAAATGTCTGGCTCCTACGATGAAAGTGCATGTGGTGACGACACCATGGACAGCTTCTGGGAGGTACAAAGACACCTTTACGTTGGATCTCACAAGATTTTCTGCTGTACACACATAAAACCACTGTTTTGCTACAAGTGGTTTAGCCTTAACCCTATAATACCAAACCTATCATGTGTGATACATGAGGTTTGAAGCCCTCTATATAAGCAATGTGATTTTTTTTTCTTGAAAAACCTGATGTATACAATTAGATACATGCAATTCACAGATAATCCACCAGGGGGGGAATTTGGTCACTACAAGATTATCATTAATGAGGAATGAAGCAGAACGTTGCCAATTTTGAAGAGGAATTACCAATTTGTTAGACATGTTTGTCTTACATGATGTTTTTATTTGTTCAAATAATAATAATATTTGAGCTTTGAGACCTGATGTATCAAATATAATACAAAATTTCAACTCATACATGGAAATTGATGATTGGAAAAAAAATAATTTTGATTGTTGAAAAAGGACCACTAAAGGCTCCAGTTTCAAAGAACTGGAATTTTCTGCCAGTTATTTATGGTTCAGGCTTTACAGGATTAAAATCCCTGCAGAGTCACAACCAGAACTAAGAAAATTCAATTACTGTCATTAATTTTTTGTTTAAACATATGTCACACAAGCTTTAATGTCATTCTGCTTTTATCTTGGACATGATTTTGGTGGACAAATACATAGATTACCAGTTAAGTCCCTGGTTTGTTACAACAGCATCGTGTTTTGTATCTTGAGCATGTGCTTAAATTGAATTGCTTCACCTCATTAGGCTGACGAACAAGCCATTAGTGAGTAGAAAGTAAAATGTAGTGGAAGCAAAAATATATACAGCCATCATCTGCACAGTGGACACTTGTCTTCATAAAAAGAAAATAAAAGTTTGGCTTTATATCCGCTTCAGTCAGTTGCATGTGGCTTTATTTATATTCCTGTCATTCCTAGCATTTGTTTTAACCAGTTCAGACATTTACACTTGTATGCTTTTCAAACCCAAATACAAACATGCTGCAGATGCGTTTAGAGAAAATAATGCCCTCTCTCCAATAATGATCATTTGCTGCACATTTTATCACAAATGTCAATATCACAACGTACACAAACATTATACATGTTGTCTGCCTCCTCACCAGTGCTCAGACACAGTGTTTGTGTGTGTGCGCATGTGTCTGTGCACTTTTAACCCACCAAATTAGCGTTAATGAATTCCCTCAGAACAGAGTCTTCTTTGTGTCATCGCTCTCAGCCACAGAGACATGGACAAAGAGCTTCAGTCATCACTCACTCTGAAGCATCCTTTCACCACAAACACCTGCCTATAGCGTCTGTATACTACACAAACACAGCTCCAATGGCTCATTACCAGCAGAAATACACTTTCTTCTCTGGTTTTGTCGTCAGAAACATTGATATTCAATACAGCTGACTTGAGAAGTGAAACCATGCTCTGAAATAATCAGCACTGAGTCGACGCAGTGCAAACACAAGACCCAGGTGTGTTTTTCTATGTAGGACCAGTCCACCTGTGTGTTGTTGATGGTGTGACTTAGCAATCTGTCACACAGGCCAAAACTCATACCGTCACACACCTGTTTCACTGCCTCCCTGCAGCTCCCATCTCAAAAACAGTAGCCACACATGCATGCTCATGTCAGAACCGCTCACACTACAGCTCTGCAGCCAGTGAACACGTCACGCAGGCTCTCTGAGCTTTGTGTGTGTGATGATGCATATATGTATTTAGAGTGTATCTCTGGTTTCAATGCATTACTGTTTCTACCTCGTGTCTATTCCTGAGAATCTGTCTGCCTGCATTACACCACTCAAGAAGATTAAAGCAGCCACAGTGAACACACACACACACGCATGCACGCACGCACAAACACAAATACACACGTACACAAGCCTATGTCATTGCATAACTACACATGCACAGGCACGAGCCCAACCCCCCCTCACTACCCTCCCTTCATCATGCACCATGAACTCACGCCTCCTGCAGGCACTGGAGGGGTGGAGCCAGTCAGCCTGGTACTGCTTTTAAGGCAGACCCACTTAAGGTGGCAAGATCTAAAAGAAATGAAGCCATTTTTGCATATAA
This sequence comes from Maxillicosta whitleyi, assembly GCA_029822895.1. Lineage (NCBI taxonomy): Eukaryota > Metazoa > Chordata > Actinopteri > Perciformes > Neosebastidae > Maxillicosta > Maxillicosta whitleyi. The sequence continues at coordinate 1,209,871 of JAPSES010000236.1, forward strand.
TAACAGTGATTATTTAGGCACCACAGATGATGTTATTCATTTTATGTATTGTATTATAGTATGTTCATAATACATATGCAATTATGTACACTATATGATTATTTAGATTTTTCTTTATAATTCATTTCAGTGCATGTGTTATTATGTCACATTGTGTCATTATACTTTTGCATACAATATATATATATATAACACGCAGTGGCTCATTAATCTGCATTCTAAACCCTTTGTTTTGTGTCTGTTCAGGTGGGGAACTACAAACGTGCTGTCAAGAGGTTTGACGATGGCCATCGGCTCTGTAATGACCTTATGAGCTGCCTGCAGGAACGTTCTAAGATAGAGAAAGCCTACGGTGATCAGCTAACTGCTTGGTCCAAGAGATGGAGACAGCTAATTGAAAAAGGTCAGCTATTTAAATGGGGTCAAAGAAATGAATAGTTCAAAAAATGAATGAAGTTATCAAGAGAGACGTCGGCTACTTCATCCTGAATACGTTTTTCTGTTCGTCTCTCAGGTCCACAGTATGGCTCCGTGGAAAGAGCCTGGTTGGCTGTGATGACTGAGGCCGAGAAGGTGAGCGAGTTGCACCAAGACGTGAAAAACAACCTTGTGAATGATGATATTGAGAAAGTGAAGAATTGGCAGAAGGAAGCATACCACAAGCAAATGATCGGTGGATTCAAAGAGGCCAAGGAGGCTGAGGAGGGCTTCAAGAAGGCTCAGAAACCATGGGCTAAGAAGCTCAAGGAGGTGAGGAAGTAATATACAAAACATACAATGTGAATGAACTGCTTTATTTAAACAGGCTTTCACTGCTTTGGGTATTAGTAATACATAGCCATGCATTCATCTCAACATTGGAGGTCCTAATATTCCCTGTGTTTGGGCCTTCAGATGGAAACAGCAAAGAAAGCTTACCACATGGCCTGTAAGGAGGAGAAGCTGGCTGCAACCAGAGAGGCCAACGGCAAAACTGAGGCTTCAGTCACACCAGACCAGCAGAAGAAACTCCACGAGAAAGTGGACAAATGCAAACAGGATGTGCAGAAAGTGAGATGAACACATAATGTATCTCTATTTCTGTGTTATTATAGATATTCTCTGTCCTCTACCCGTAGGTGTAATGTCATCTGTTCAGTATGATATAATAAATTATTAATTTACTCAGAGATTTTAAGAATATCACTGAAAAATGATGAATATGGAGAATACTATTGTAATAAATGGTGATAGATGACTTAGGAAAGGGTAAATGTAGAGAAATATTCATTTGGAAGTCCCCTTAAAAATAGTTTTAGGCCTTTAAGCATTAGTGAGACTATATCTAATGCAAAGAGGCCAAAGAACATGATTTTGTCCTGCATTATGGGTAGAGGATTTATTTCAAATCTGCTATAGCTTATAGACCAAGTGATATTCTCATTGAAATGGAAAAGTCATTATTATGTTGTAATAGTGTAAATGAGTGATAAGAAATGTAGTGTTTTTAATCTTTCATTTATGTTTTTTTGTTAAATGTAGGGACAAGTATTTTATAACACAGCAAAATAACTGTAGTCTGTGCCTTGAAAGCATGGGATCAAGCTGTATTAATACTTTATAGACAAAGTAAACCAGCTTTTAAAATATGAAACAGAGGAAAACATGGTCTTCAGTTGTCTGCGTTTTCTGTTTTTTGTCTCAGGCTAAAGAAAAGTATGAGAAGTCTCTGGAGGAGCTGAACAAGTGCACCCCTCAGTACATGGAGAGCATGGAGCAGGTGTTTGACCAGTGCCAGCAGCATGAAGTCAAGAGGCTGACCTTCCTCAAGGAGGCCTTGCTGGACATCAAACGCCATCTTAACCTCACCGAGAACCAAAGGTTAGTCAGGCTGCAAGAAACAATTCTATTGACCTTCGCTTCATTGCATTTTCTCTCATATGACTCACTAAAGTATAATGTTACTGTCATTAATGCGCTCTGACATGTCTGATAAATCCCAGTATATTTAGATTGTGGTTTAAAGAGACTCTCACAATGTCCGTTGTTGATTCTGTTTAAGGCGCTGTACCAGTTTCCCTAAAGATTTATGGATCAGTTTTATGTTCTTTCTGTTCTGTTTATGTTCTTTTATTTCCACTTTTGTCATTTTAATATGTAAGCCATTTTACAGAATATGTGATCTATGTACCACCTGTGTGTAGATCCATGCAATATTGGTAAAGGTGCTTTAGAATCTGATTGAATACCTTGTAATGAAAATTAATCAAATTCCAAACACTTTTCCAAATCAATTAAGTTTGTGTATTCAGTGTACTTCACTTGAGAATGATTCATCTCAACACATGTCTCAACCAGGCATTTGTTTCTCATTAGTGCGCAGACTTCCAACACTAATTAATTGATGATTCAAGCAATGAGGTTTCTGCCAAACTGAATTTTGCTCAGAGTGAGTGCTTGTCACATTTTGGGTTCTTTTGAGCCAGCTTGTACCACCAAAACCAGGACCTATGGAAAGCTGATTTTTCTGGCTCTTTAAGCAGACCTGCCAGTTTTGGTTGCCATGGCTTTTTCACAGTCTTTTGTGCTTGCAGAAAAACAAAACTCCTTATCATGGCTGAGTTTGACTTCATTTAGAATGAAATCACCATTGTTAATGTTCATTCGGGGGATTATTTTGGGCCGTATTTAACATGATCTGACAAAAAAACGTAGCATATATGAGTCTTGTATGGTTTTATTATTATAATCTTTGTCTTAATGAAGTAATTACAATTTTTAGACATTAAACCAAGTCATATATATCTGTGTTTAGCGTCCTATGTTTTTGAAAGTGAATCCACAGTGTCATTATGTCCTTTTTAATCTGGTTCACACTGCATTTATTTACACTCTGACAAGTCAAACACCAGTATCCTAACCACAAACATAGGATTATTCAGGCTCAACATATCAGCTGTTTGGTGCTCCAGCTTTAGCAGAATATCTCAGGGAGACACTTCCGTCTTCCCATGACCCAGCTTTGGACATCTACCAAGAAATTGAACGACACTGTAGGTTTTGTTGCCAAATTGGCATCAACGTTAAGTCCCTACTGCTTCTTTCACTGACTCTATTTGTTCCATTTTCAGCTATTCCACAATATACAGAGAACTGGAGCGCATGATCTTGACTGCAAACACACAAGAGGACCTGAAGTGGTTCAGCAACAACCACGGCCCTGGGATGCACATGAACTGGCCTGCGTTCGAGGTACAGCATCAAACCTTAACAACTACATACAAGAACCAGGTTCATCCTGCTGTAAAATTTGCAATTTTTCTTAATGTTGCTTTCATTTATTTCTTATTTTCACTCTTCAGGAATATAATCCAGATCAGGCCAATGCTCCTCCAAAGAAGAAGAAACCAGATGGAGCCCCACCCACTCCAAGCACCGACCATGTGGCTCCACCTGGTGACCGTAGCAGGTAAGTTCAAGAAGTCAGTTGTTTACATCCCTCACAGACCACAAGTATTAACTGGTGCTTTCATTTTTATAAGTGTTGTTATGAAAACCAGATGAATGCTATTAGAGCTTCCCTTTAATGCTTTCAAATGTCTTCAGTGTGTTGTTTTGATGAAGGAACATCAGCTCTCATCCTGTGTTTTCTCTTGATCCCAGTGTGAGCAGCTATGATAAGAACCAAGCTTACTCGACTGAGTGGTCTGATGACGAACAGCCCGCTGCGTACTCGGGCAATGAAAACGGAGGCAACGGGAATTCATTTGAAGATGATTCCAGCACTGGGAAAGGGGTCCGTGTGCGTGCTCTGTATGACTATGAAGGCCAGGAACAGGATGAGCTGACCTTCAAAGCAGGTAATGATCAGCCGTCAGCAAGCAGGATATGTGATTTTTATTACTACCATCTAAATAAATATGTACTGATAGTATACACAGATTGATTCATTGAATTATTAATGTCTAATATGTCAGAAATGTTGGATGCAGGGGCAGTAAATAGAGCATTGGTCGTGGCACAGATGGTCAGAAAGAACCAACTTGGTTTCCACTCTAAAGCTGCTTTCTCTGATAGACAACAACAGTGGTTAGTCAATAATAGCCACATGTAAAACAAATTACAGACACTCACCAACAATTAACCCTAACCCCAGTGGAAAGTGACTCAAAGAGTGTTTTCGACCCCTGCACACTGACATCACTAACAATTTAAAATACATTCTGGAAAAAGGAGTTGAAACTGCAGCTGCACACAGTGGTTTCTGTGCTTTTTCACCTAAAAATATAAAAATGATAATGTGCTAGGGTGTATATCAATCAGGCGTGTTCCCTTATGTCTGGAGAACAGGATTTGTACGGCATGAAATGGTTTTGCTTTTATCAAACATTAGCACATTACTTATGCTGTTTAGATGTTGCCACATTCCAATTTCAACAAACCCCGCCCCTCCCATTTTAAGTAAAGGGGAGGATTTTTAAAAATCATACAAAATTTTAACTTTGATTTACTTTTCCCAAAATGTAATGACATCTATTCTGGATCACTGGCAATCTATAAACCCAATTTGTTGTGAATTGAGCTAATAGTTTTGCTCCTAAAGTGTTAACAAAGTAACAAACTGAACCAAAAACAATACCCTTGCCTGCCCCTTCAGGGGGTGGGGTAATAATAAATCCAGTCGTTGCTCAGTTCTAATTTACAGCTCTATAACCCTTCAGCAAATAATTCAATCATATTTTCATTTTATATTACATGACTGAAGATCCTTCATTGATTAAGAAGTGGTGTCTCTTTCGCAGGCGATGAACTGACCAAGACTGAGGATGAAGACGAACAAGGCTGGTGTAGAGGTCGTTTGGACAACGGCCGAGAGGGACTGTACCCAGCCAATTATGTCGAGCCAATCTAGTCATGTTACTAGACAAGGACATGCCATTGGAGGCAGCTTGAACTGTCCCGTCCAATTGCACCGCACATAGCCAGAGACTTAAGAGCAACACATCCCCTGCCCAACAGACGCGCCAAGCAGTCTTGCCTAAATAAAAACTTAGTAACCTAAAAGACAGTATATCAGTATAATATATTTTATCCATCATTTGGGGTGGGTGGACTTAAAACATTGAAAAACAGGAGCAGCAGTTATTCCAGTATATACACACTCAGCTATAACATCACAACAGTGCAGGAACACCTTTGCTTCTCTGTGTAGCTGTATTTAACGTATAATGCAGCTTATTTAAACTTGCAGTATACTGCAGTCTGTTCTCTTGTGAAAATGGGAAGATAATATAATCAGTTATGCCCATTAAACAAAGATGAGCTTCTCTAACCTGCATTGTGTATATACAGTGTGATGCCATTTTTGTGTAGCATTTTTAATGCTGTGTGTGGTCCGTTGTCATTCTTACATCAGGAATGCTGTGTAGTGTTAAAAGTACCACAGACAGTATCCTCTTTTTTTGTTTTGTTTTTTGTTTTTCTTTGTGATTTGGTCCAATCTCTTTTCCAGTGTGTGCAGTGCTATGTGTTTTTAACTGTTTCTGACCTTGCATAGCAGCATGTGCTATGCAAAAACTTGCATTCCCTGAATCCTGCAGCCTTGTTTGAGGCTACAACTTGATGCAACACTTCAACTACCAATGCAGAGTTCACTTCTAACATCACATGCTTCTGGACATGCACGTTTTTCGTTTTCATGAGAGGAAGCTTGCTGATGAACTGATTTTATGCGTTTGCTTTATTTTCGACATTTTTTTTTTTTAGCATCACAAGGTCTTTGACAACATCATCGTCATGCAATTCATGGAAATGATACACAGTACATTTTCTGCAGAAGCTTTCATTCTTGGTTCAGTAATTCTTATTTTACTCCACCACTGCGAACAAGAAACACAAGTGATGCATTCCCTCAGACTGAAGCTGGATCAAGTCATCTTCTTGAGGTTGTCACTGCATTATAAGAGGAGGGTTTTGAACAATGCCTGTACCAGGCACTTTTCTTCCAGATCAAGGGGCCAATGGAGGCTTGTCAATGCATTACTGTGCAACAGACTGTTGTCTGAGAGTCGAAGCCTCTCCAACAGGACATGAATGTACTAGTGTTTGGGCTTGAAAGAGGGCATGTTGTCTAAACATTGTTCTCCACTGTCATTTAAAGCCCTACCTAGCAAAAAACACTAGTTATGTGGCCCGTTTCCCTGCTGAGCCAAAGAATGACCCGCTACCATCAGTTATCTCTTTTCTCTCCATGCAATAACTTCACATATCACATGTAAAACAGCTTCAGTGAAGATCAACTTGTAGCTGCCTCCCAGTCCACCCAAACTTCATTTATCTGTAAAGCACTGTGTAATGACACAGGGAATACATTTGTCACCAGGATTCTATTGCACATAAGACGATTCTTACACGGTGCAATACCTAGTTTTTATTAAATCCGTAACTTGCTCCGTAGAAATTACATTTCTAGCAGGACTTTTATTCATCTGATTAGAGAATTATCTTGCCACAAGTTGCACCTAAATCTCTGATTAAATAATTAGATGGGAGAGATGCTTTTTATAACTTAGTTGTCCTGAAGTTTTTAACTTCCACTGGACTGCAGTCAGATGTGTTTAGCTCTGTGTCTGGAAATGGATTCGACAGGTTTGGGTCTCACACATGAGGAGAAACACATCACCAGCTCACAAGTTGTGTCTTAGAGTAAAGCTGTCCAGCATAGCAAAAAGGACTTCTACCATCAAACTGTCCCACATCCTCTATATACATCACATATGCACAGACACACACAAACACACATACATTAAATATACACATTATACACAATACACATCAAAACATGCAAATTCAAACACAGAGTCAGCATTACCAGGTTAATATTTTGAGGGAAACATCTTTGTCATCCAGTATGTATGAGTTGTGTAAATGTAACAGAAAAAAATGTTTAAAAAAATTGCAAGTGATTGACTATAAAGACAAAATGTAGTGTTATACATGTAAATGTGTTTCATTAAAATAACAGCAATGGAAAACATATTAAGTAATAGGTACCATATCGTATGAATTTCATTGCAATGGAATTGTCAGTGTACCATAAGAGCGTGACGTTATCCCACGCTGTCAGATTTGTATATGATGATGTAATTTAAAGATTATATTCTATTGTAACTGTACAACTGTGTTGAGTTGAAAATGAGACCTAACCATGTTGAGGCAGTAAAAAGGTGTACATGTAAATGCTTTTTTATGTTGATGATCTCTTCCTTATGCACACGGGTGACAACAGCTCATGTTGTGGAAACCCTATATTAGCGGTCTAGAAGATGTATGTTCATAGTTAGTGATGTACTTTTATCTCCTAACTGGTGTAGTGCCTGTTCATCTTGATGTAACAAGAAGTTCATTTAAATATGCATAAAGATGATTATGATCACAGATAATAATATGACGATAGTAATGAAAAATCTGAATCAAATTTGTTGTGATGGTGTCAATATTGCGATATTGGTTTGAAAGGGAAACAAGTTTGTTGAAAAAAAGTAGCGTCTGTGTGTTTTTTTTGTTAAATTTTAGTAGAATTATCATGTGTTACTATTTTAAAACAAACAACATTTGGTAATAATTTGTGGTTTTATAACAAATCCCAAAAATAACCCGAAAAGAAATGTAAATCTATTCATTAAAACCTCAATTAAAATAGTAATACAACTTCTGAATGCTCTTAATGACTAAATTAGAATTACAGAAAGTCTAAAAAAAAAAAAAAAGAAAGACTTTCAATATGGAAGAAGAGATGTATGAAACTAAACTTTGCACCAAGGAAAAAAAAAAAAAGGGAGGGAGGGGGGCTGATTACAACAGGCAGGAACGCATGTTTAAAAAGTAGGCAGTCTTTATATTGAAACAAACTCCAAATATAATGAATGAGCTTCAGAGTTCCTGTTACTTCTGTTGTATGTCCAGCATATCTTCAGCTCATCTTCAGCTCATTCTCCTCTGGTTTATTCACCAAACAGGGTGGACAAACTGGTAGACCAGTCTGCCTGAAATGTCCGGCTTACGGATGATTCCTTTCTTGTAGTACTGGCGTATAGAGCGGCTCAGTTTGTCATAGTTCATGGCTGGACGGTTCTTCCTGATGCCCCAAAGACGGGCCACGTGAGCAGAGTCTTCAATTTTAAAAATCCCTTTGGAGAGAAAATGAAATGCAAAATAAGATAATCGATATACTGATGTTTTATAACCCTAAAGACGGTATTGAATGAATGCTTAGAACAGGTTAGTCAAAGGAATGTAACTACCTTTATGCTCTAATTTCTGCAGAATTCTGTTATCTTTATTAGGGATGCACCAATTGCAACGTCTTGGCCAATACTAATATTTACCTAGAAGGCACTGGCACAACTTCACCCACTTTCAAGGTGCATGTGGAAGGAAAAAAACTTACTACAGGAGCTGATTATGTATTTCCTGCTGAAACACATTGGTTTACGGTTAGACCAGGGGTGTCAAACATGTGGCCAAATCCAGCCCATCAAAGGGTCCAAGCCGGCCCTTGTGATAGCTGTGTGAAATGTTAAAATTAAATAAATTAAACTATAATAATAACAATCATTTTAGTTCAGGGGCCATATATTCAATTTCAAGTGGGTCAAATCTGTAAAATACTACCATAATATCTAATAAATACTCACAATTTTCATGCATTTACACTAAAACAAAATACAATTTTGCAAAACATGTGAATAATGTGAGGAAATATGAACCTGAAATGTCTTAAGTGCAGTTTTAACAATATTATT
>JAPSES010000236.1:1218753-1236884 GCA_029822895.1 Maxillicosta whitleyi
CCCCTTGGTGAGGAAAAACTCCCAAAAACCCATCTGTGGGAAAACAGAAGGTGTTCACTAATCACTATTATTGGTCTGTATCTCAATAAAACATTATTAACAGTTAATTCTTTGTAGTAAGAACAACTTTACAGAGTTTTTGTGGCATGATTTACTTAAGAAATCATGTGATTTCTACCTCTGCGGCAACAACCCTCCGAAGCACTATGAATGTCTCTTTATTTCCATGTTGCTTTAGAGGCCAGCTGTGACAAAGTAAAAACAAATAACTGAACATGCACAAGGAACAATTTCCAAGCTTGCATAATGACTAAATTCATAAGAAGTAAAGATGAGCTTCTGTCAACAACTGAGTTTGCATAACGTGGGCTGGGCCTCAGATACTTGCAGAGTGTCACCTTCAGTGTGGAGATATGAGCAAACAAGGTACTGATGGTTTCTTGAAGTCTGTTTAGCCAGTTATGACATTACAGCTTCTGCCAACACTTTTAATGTCAGGTTATTGTTTTTCAATATGTGTAATAATGAGACACTAGGCAATTGTTTTCAGTCCTACCTGGTGCAATGTTGAGCAATTTGCAAGCTGTGTCGATGTCTTTTAACACTTCTCCCAACACCATGGTATGGACCTGCTCCAGGCAGCGCTCTTCCGCCTGACTCTCCATCTCAGAGTGGGGATCTTGGATTTGGGTGGGTGCAGGTGGACTCAGATCCACAGTCCTGAATGGAGGAGGAGCTGGAGTAGGTACCTCCGTCATCCTCAGCATCCAGGGGTTTTCTTCTATAGTGAGTCTGTCATAATAAGGCATGTAGACCCCAGACCAGCGGTGCTCATTAATCTCCAACAAACTGCAGGCTGGTTCTTCTTCCTTGAGTGAGCCGGCCATCCTGGTATCAGGATTAGGTTGACTGATGTAAAGAGGCGCGTGTGTGGAGTACAGCACGTGTTCATAGCCTGGACTCTCCATTCTCAATGTGTTGAATCCTGAAAAGAATCATCATTTTCACAAAGAAATGATCATTACTTGCTGGCTTGACATTTTCTACAGTGTCATTGCGTTGAGTGGCAGTGATGCAGCGCTGAAACCCAAATGCCCAATATTTAAACAGAAGCAATCCTAAAGTAAACATGACATTAGTTCTGTGCTATTTACCTTTCTGGGACTTAGTGCATCTAAGGAACAAAGAATCACTCGTTCCCATTTTTTGAACTACAACCTTTGTCACTTTCAATCTTGTGCTTTTCAGTGAATTATTTCTCTTTTAGTTTTGAGTTCATTTTCTGTCAGGATTTTGTGCAATACTGTTCTTGATTCTCTGATTGATCCTTATATTTAGGGTTATTATGATAATACTTTACCAAACTCTATGCTGTTGTTGTACAAATCATTCAATTGTGTAAAAATGAAACAGAAACATTAATGTTTAAAGTTTATTCAGTTAAGTTAATGTGCATAAGTGAATAAATAATACTAATTGATTATGTAGACTTTAATGATGAAACAGGAGAAGGTTAGAAAAGTCGATGACAGAGCACAAAGTTAATTGTAAAGGAAGATTTCTATAAAGATTTAGGCAACAGCTACTGTCACAGTACGGTGGCACAAAATATTTGTTTGTCTACTTCCAGAGTCAATCATAGACACTGTTCCATGAACTCATTCGTGTCTTGTTGTCACAGTACTGTGGTGTCATATAACATATACTTCAAAACATTCTTCTGTGTATTTTGCTACCACAGTACTGTGGTAATTGATGGAAGAAATAACAAATTAGTGATTGTATATAGTATATAATAGCAATCATTGTTCATAACGATCTATATATTGAGTGAGATTGAGGCTTTTCGGAATGTGATGTTTTGGTGAGAAGTTACCAGTCTACACATGACGTGACAAGGATGCTGACTGGCTCATAGACAAAACATTATTTCATGCCACAGTACTGTGGCAAAAGCCACTTTGAATGATTTATATGCACTGTTGTCTATAAAATGAGAATCATTTTTGTTCCTCTTTCTACATACCAGTAACCTTTGACCAGCTACAACGATCACATACTGGGTCCCAGTTACTTTAGTTACTTTACTGCCACTTATTTTTTCTATCAAGAATAAATGACATTATCCCAATTATTATAATATTATAATTATATATAAAGGTATTTTACTCCTACTTTGTGGACAATAGTATATATAATAACACAGAACAAAGGGTGGGACCCATAAATACCTGGATAAAGGATAAGTAGCTGAAACTAACGTGTTATGAGTAAGAGTATGAGTAAGAGAACAGCTCAGTGGCCTGGGAGTGGTGTTACCAGTATTTAATTTCACAAAATGGAGTTTCATGCACCTGGATGAAAAGTAAATAGAATATGTTTGAACTAGACTTGACATAAGTGAAAGGATTTTGTATTCATTGAGTACATAACACATAAATAATAAAAATGACAAAATAAGCATCATAAGTTGCAAATGAAACTTAAATCCATTTATAGAATGTATACACTTTTACACTACAGTATTTATTGGTACAGAACCCAAAATTACCGGATATTGCAGTACAAGTGTGCAAAGACAAGAGCATTAGTCGTGTGAGCTGCCATCAGTTCAATATGGACAAAATACGTGGTGTAAAATAAGAAATGTAGATGATTCCATGATTTAAATTTTTTTTTAAAAAGGATTGTTTCGTTAAGAAAGTACAAGTGAAGACCCTGGTTCTAAAAGTAATAATAATTTTAAAAAAGTCTGTTCAAGTATTTATAGGGTAGACTTAGCTAAACAAATACAACTAGTGCTGCCACAATTAGTTGACTTAGTCAAGTTTTTTAGTTGGAATGTCGTTTTACTAGTGACTATTTTTGGCCACACACCTGGGGTATGCTAGCACCTGCAGCCATACTGGAAAGAGAGAGAGAGACAGACAGACAGAGAGAGAGAGAGAGAGGGAGAGACCCCATCTTATGAGGTACTTAAGTTTCAGGATAGGATTAGAATGGGCTCTCCATGTCTGCATCAGTCGGCTCATTGTGTATTTTTGTTTTCTCTTTTTGTCAGTTGTAGGTAAAGTAGTCTCACTGACAGTGTCCTGAAAACAACTGACAAAGATGTGAGACCATCTTTGCATCATATATATATATATATATTTGCACTGTTACGTAAATGTTCAATACTGGAAATTGTAAGAACCTATTGCATTAATATTTTGTTTTATATTGATGTAGCTATAGCTATAATGTGGAAAACATCCCAGTTTGGTAGTATTTAGGTTCTTTATGTTGTTTACATTATCCATGTTACAGGTGACATTTTATGTTTTGGCCCTTGAGTTGCCTTCAAAATAAAATGGACACAACAAAATAATAAATACTTGATATAAGTCAACAAATCGAAACGTTCGTCAAATTATTAATCGTTGGAAAATTTGTCATTAGTGCCCGGAACGTTCATATGCTCAACTTGAATTGTTCAAAAACAGGACTTCAGTACTTTTACTTTTTCAGTCTTTCCAGATTTATTTTCAGAGGACCTTTGATCTGTTTACCTCCTCCCATCTGTCAGTCTTTCAGATATGACTGTTCATGGACTACAACAGTATAAATCATTCTGACAATAAGGTCTGGCATTTTTCCCTAAACTTCCATCCACTGTCATCCTGTGTAGTAATACTAGAAGTGTGTTTAACCCTTAAGGACCCAGTGGGACATTTGAGGAGGTTCCCAAATTAAATGAATTTTCCTCTGTATTTAACCTTCTTTAAGCGCTTTATTGCCATTCACTGTAATATTACCTTCTGTGTTTTTTTTTTTTTTTCAGTGAAAATCAGACATTATTCAACATTTAATTCACTAGTCATGAAGATGTTCATAAAAAGCTCTGATTAAAGTTAAGGGTTATTATATCAAAAATACAGAAAATTGACAAAAGAGTGACTTCTCCAGCAAAATCTATTGTTAACTGAACATAAACCCAGTGTTTCCATCGGCTCTCATTGATCCAACTCCACGGGTTTTACTGGTGAATCAATGTTGTAGAAGATGACAGCGTTTCCATGGTAACTACAGAGCCTCTGAACGTTCAAATGGGTCATATCTGATGACCATAAAAAGATGAAAAAGTGCATTTGACAAGAATTATTTTAAAGATATTGATATGATTAGGCAATTTATATCAGTAGATGATTTTGGTTGATGGTGGATGTTTGGGTTTTTATGGGTTAAAGAAACAGATATTATTTCCTGTCCTCCCAATATTAGCATTTTTAATGTTAAGAAGCTGCCGAAACTCGTTCTTCTGGATTATCCTTCCATCGTCAGTGTGTACGCACTTGTCGGTAAGGCTCTGTGCTGCTCAAATGAAAAAAAGCATTCATGAAAACAAGGCACAAAGTGTGTTATTTGTTCACTAAGTTTGGTGCCGTGTTTAACATCTCATTAGACGGCAGCCAGACTGATAACAGAGGCGTTTAGGTGATATGCAGAGCTTTGGTCATTCACCGCCTCCTGCATTCTACTGTTGTTTAGACCGGTGTTTCCCATCCTTTTTTTTTTTTTTTGCTACATGGCACATATTTAACATTGGAAAAATCACAAGGCACATCACCACCCAAACATGTCACAAAAAGTAGATTTATTGAATTGGAACATGAAGCTCAGAGGGGGGCACCAGCGACCCCTCAGACTGAGCCCCAGATTGAAGTCTGTTGTTATGGGAGGCATACCCCCCCCCTCCCCCTCCCCCAACCCGATACATGAGGTTCATGGTTAACTCACTAATCCATGCATCACTACTGTGGGGGCTTTATCAACAGAAGCACCACATCAGAACCAGTTCACTTTCATTTTTATTATCAAACAGAAGCAGCAGACTGTTGTTACAGACTGGATCATTGGTGTGTGCAGTTTATGGTTCTGGATCACACTGTGGGCTTACAGAACCAATCAGGTGAAATTGGATTATTTTCCACGGCACACCTGATGACTTCTCACAGCACACTAATGTGCCACGGCACACTGTTTGGGAAACACTGGTTTGGACAAAAGGACATGTGTGTAATTACCTTTATGAGTTTGTCTGGACTGTACATGGGGTTTAAGACTGTTAGATGCATAAACCTGCCTGGCTGTTGAACCCTTAAAGACCCACAAAGCTGCGGGTGGCCAAAAGTATATATTCATCTGTAATATTTAATACCTGTCGATCCACTAATTCTATCAATGCATGTAAATAACTGGTGTAAAAAGCAGTTTTTTGTCTTTTCATGGTCATCAGATATGACCCATTTGGACATTCAGAGGCTCCATGGTTACCTTGGAAACATTCATCTTCTACAACATTGATTGATTCATGAGTAAAACCCATGGAATATGAGAAATGACAGCGGATGGAAACACATGGTTTATGTTCAGTTAATGACACGTTTTCCTGAAAAAGTCACATTTTCTTCAGTTTTCTGTGTTTCTCATATAATAACCCTCAACTTTCATCTCAGCTTTTGTAACCATCTATTCTACAGGATTAGTAAATTACAATTTGCTTCAAAATGATAAACACAGAGTATAATATTACAGAAAATGGTGATAAATCACTTTAGAAAAGTTAAATATAACACAAAACCTCAAACTTTCACATTACTGCACCTTAGTCACATTCAGTGTATATTTACTTCCATTTCCTGTAGATTTGCATGTTTTTTCTACTTTATTAGTCTATTCTGTTTATATAATTTATTGCTTTAATCTCTTTACATTTATTTATTTTATTTTTACTAGTGTTTTTTCAACACATCCAACACATGCAGTTTCATAGTTTGAACTGTATCATTGGAATTAATGTTAAAAACACAAACAGTAATACAATAAGAATAATGCATTGTTCAATTGAAAGTACATTTTTCAACATTAGGATCTGGATTTTACTAATGCTGTAGGTTTGTTTGTTCGTTTGTTTTTTTAATCCAAATAAATAAAAATGTATTGTTATATATAATGTTCTATACCATGGGTCTCAAACTCACTTTCTTTCAGGGTCACGTTCAGCTTGATTTGACCTGAAAATAATAACATATAAAATAATAGCATAATAAAATAATGACAACTCAAAATTTGTCTTTGTTTTAGTGAAAAAAAACCCCATTACATTATGAAAATACTTACTTTTATAATCTACCCAAACAAAAATAATATGAATAACCCCAAAAAATTACATTTTTCATTAAAAAAATAAGTGTAATTTTTAACAATATTATGTCTCAACTTTTCATTTATACAGTTCATTATGGATCGGATCTGTAAATTTCCCCACTGTGAGATTAATAATGTATCTTATGTTATTATCTACAAACACACTAAACACAAGAAAAGTGTTGAAATTGTGCTTAATTTTCTTTAGATATTTCAGGTTGTTCATACTTGTTCAGGTTATTCACATTTTATTGTTACAGAATAGTTTGTAAATGTAAATATTTTCATAATTTAACATTATGTTTTGCAGTTAAAAAAAACAAAAACATGAAGTTGTCAATATTTATAGGCATAATGTAATATTATATTTTCACATCAAACAGAGAAGAAAAGATGGAGTCATTTTTTTTTTTTTAATTTTTGATTATTATGCTATGTGTATGTATGTCTGTATGTGGAACCTGAACTAAAATGAGTTCAACAGCTTTGATTGTGGAATTCTTGCACTTTGCAAATTCATCCACATTAGAACCTTTGGACACATGTTTGAGACCCCTGTTCTATACTAATAAACAGGGTGGAACTGGTGTGTTTTATGTATAATCTTCAATATTTTTGGTTCAAATTTAGGCTCTTCTCCTGCAGCTAATAAAAATCACATTAATGTTACAGGCAGTATCGTCTAGTAGTGATAAAGAGTACAAAACAAGAAGGAGCATTCATTATTGTCTTACCTTTGACTTTTTGTTGAGTTCAGTAGAGTTGTATGGTTTCCACTGATGATGCTCCTGCAAACTGCGATTCTGTTTTACACTTTTACACTCAACACTGTCCTCTGACTCTTTTGCGTTTAGGTGAGGATGTGGTTGTTGTGGTGGTTTTTGGTCATTCCTTGAATTTAAAGCCGTGCATTTCTGCCCATTCCATCTACTGGTGCACCTTGCTGGTTCCAGATCCAGGTAAGGTCTGAGAGTTTGACTTATTTGAGAGACGGCACCTTTGTGTCATATCGATTCTGAAGGAAAGGGTGTGTTCTTATAAGCGAGGCTGCTCTCAGAAAGGACTTCATAATGACTGGAGGCAGTATTCACATGGAGAGTAAACAAAGCAGAGGAGTCTTTACAGCCTGAGGATACTCACCGTTAAAGTTTATTTCACTTTTGTGTCACATTTCTATGCTGCATAGATGAAAGACAAAACTGTTAAAGCTGAAAAATTATTAAAACCACTCTTTTTTAATTTTTTTTTTTTTTATCTAATCTAATCTTATACGTCAGGGAAATTGTACCAAAGTTCACCAGCTTGATCGCAAGTTGAGAAACCACTTAAGTGTGCTGTAGCACTTATTTTGGTATAAGTTAAAGAGAAATGAGCATTAAACAATCTGTTGAAGCCAGAAAAAGTTACTTATATGAGTGGACAATTATATTAATTATGTGAGGACTGTTACCTATTAAGCAGCATCATTAAATCACCTGCTGACAAATATAAAAGTGATATTAAAGGTATGTTAAAATATTTACAGTGGTTGTAGAAGTTGGAGAAACAGGTGAAAGTATAGACAAGACTGAGCCAAAGAAAAAGAACACGAATGTGCAAATGTTTGCTTAGCAATGCAAGGTTGTGTTGAAATATTCCCAGGAGCTGCTGCCTGTGAAACTGTCACTCTTTTAGTTATTTAACTCTCAAGGAACAAAACAGACACCGGTGACAGAAAGCATCTACCGGTCTGAAATATTTAAAAACCTATGATCCACTAATTCTATTGACGTCTTTAAATAATTCAGGTGAAATGCACTTTCTCAGCCTTTCGTTGACATCAGATGTGTCTTTTTTTAGACATTCAGAGATGCTCCAGTGAATGTGAAAACATAATCCACCTCTATAACATAGATGTCAAACAGTGGGTCGGACCGGTAAAATAATAACAGTAAAATTAGATTATGAAATGTTTACATGTACAGAGTTTTCTTAAATAACACAAAGAACCTGAAATGAATGAAGAAAAATAAGTGCAATTTTAATAATATTCTCCCACTTTATCATTTACACATGTGCATTACAATGTATATAACAATAATAAACATTTAGTAACAGGCAGAATAATGTTAAAATGACATTTTTTTTAAAGATATTTCAAGTTGTTCATATTTGTTGTAAAAGGACAGTTTGTAAATGTCATAATTTTCATGTAATTTTACTTTTTTATACCAAAACAGGGGTCTCAATCATGTGGCCAAAGGTTCTAATGTGGATGAATTTGCAAAGTGTAAGAATTCCACAGTCAAAGCTGTTGAACTCATTTTAGTTCAAGTTCTACATACAGACCAATGTGATCTTAAGTAAAATAATATCATAATAATAATAATGAAAAAAATTACTCCATATTTTCTTCTCTGTCTGATGTGAAAAAAATAATATTACATTATGCCTATAAATATTGACAACTTCATGTTTTTGTCTTTGTTTTACTGCATTATTATTATTTGCAAACTATCATGTAACAATAAAATGTGAATAACCTGAACAAATATGAACAACCTGAAATGTCTGAAGAAAATTAAGCACAATTTTAACACTTTTCTGCCTGTTACTAAATGTTTAGTGTGTTTGTAGATCTGATCCATAATGAACTGTATAAATGATAAGTTGAGACTTATTTTTCATGACAAATTTCAGTTTTTTTTCAGGTTATTCATATATTTTTTGCTTGGGTAGATTATAAAAGTAAGTATTTTTTATAATTTAATGGGGTTTTCTTCACCAAAACAAATAAATTTTCAGTTGTCATTATTTATATATTAATATACTATTATTTTCTATGTCATTATTTTACTTTATTTTATTAGTTATTGGTTATTATGACAATATTTTACTGGTCTGACCTACTTTAGATCATATTGATCTGTATATGGAACCTGAATGAAAATTATTTTAAAACCATCTTCAGTGTAATTTTTGCATTTCACAAAATCATCCCACAGGCCAGACTGGACCCTTTGGCGGGCCGGTTTTGGCCCACAGGCCGCATGTTTGACACCTGTGCTTTACAACATTGAGTTATTAGTAAAACCTGTAGTTTGTTTTTTTGCATTAGGTTAATGACAAAAGTCAATTTTTCTTTAATTTTTCTTTTTCAGCTTTTGAAATTGCTTTGCGCTTTTATGAATGTCTGCACAATCAATAAATTAAATATAGGAAAACACATGCTTTTCACTGAAAAATGCCAAACACAGAGGATAATGTTATAACAAATGGTGATAAAATTACTTAGGAAAGGTTAAATGCAGGAGAAAATTCATTTGAAAGTCTTTAACCCATAAAGACCCAGTGCTACATTTGTACATTTTTTTCCTCTATTTAACCTTACTGAAGTGATTTTTTGTCATTTATTATAATATTATCTTCTGTATTTTGCACAGTAAATCATATTTTCCCATATTTAATTTTTGATACATAATTTAGATGCTCATGAAAACTCACAGAAAATTCAACGGTTATTGTTTTTTTTATTATTATTATTATTATTATTATTGTATTAAAACAGAGAAAACTGAAGGAAAAGTGTCATTTTCAGCAAATACATCAATAACTGATTGTAAGAACAAGTGTCTTCAACTCCTGTCATTGATTTAACTCCATGGGTTTTACCTCTGAATCAATGATATAGAAGATGAGGGTGTTTCCACGGTAACTACTCAGCATCCAAATGGGTCATATATGATGACCATGAAAAGATGAATAACTGTATCTTACACCAATTATTGACAATAATTAATAGGATTAGTGGATTTACAGGTGTTAAACAGTTTAGATCAGTAGATGGTTGTAGTCGTCAGTGAATGTTTGGGTCTTTTTGGTTAAAGTTAAGGTGCACGTATAGTTGTGGGGAAAAAAATTCTTGTTTTCTTTAATTTTTTGTTCATTTTAAAGCCTGGTACAACTAAAGGTACATTTGTTTGGACAAATATAATGATAACAAAAAAAATTGCTCATAAGAGTTTAATTTCAGAGCTGATATCTATCCATTTTCCATATTTTCTTCCAACCAAACTTTATTTGTAAAGCACTTTAAAACAACTACAGTTGACCAAAGTGAAAAACCTAAATGAAAGAATAAACCAGAACAGATTAAAAGACAAACAATTGTGCAAAAAAAGGAAAACAATGCTGTACAGAAGAATAAATAAAAACCTAAATAAATTGATAATAACCGCTTAAATTCTTACATAAATTTTACTACCAAATACAGTGCTTTTAGACATTCCATGATTTCTTTTCTGTCGGTTTTAGTCACATAATACACATAGGCATTAGTACCTGATTGCATAATTATTGTTTTTGTTGACTTTTGATGGTCTAATAATTTTTTTCTGTGACTGTATGCTTCATTTTAGGTCATTAGATGCAGTTGTGCATCAATTTTTACTCCCTTTACATTGGCGATTTACAGCTAATCTTATAGTTACTTTGCTACCTTCACTTTTCTACCAGTGACTTAATGTTACATGTTCACCTTGAACAAATGTGAACAAAGGTTGCCTCCTCTGACTGTGGTTGAACATGTGAAACTACATGAGGATATTATCAAGCAGAGACTCTCCTGCTTTGGCTGATTTAACTTTTACAAAATTATTTTTTATTTGAACCAGTATTACCAGTCAAGGCATTAAGAACACTTTCTTGTTTACTATGTCAGTGCTAAGAAATTAAAAAAAAAAAACAAAACGCTTGTTGGGGAAAATAATAGACAAATCATGGTAATTAAACAGAATAAATAAGCTGCACTCATTAACATGGTTATATGTAGGCCTCAGAAGCAGTTAATCAGTTGTACAACATTTACAGGTATCATTTAATACGTCCTTAAAGATGTGCCAACACACATTATATTTTAATAACCCATTTAAAAGCATCTTGTCACTTGTTAACATCCCAGAGCATGCTCTTCCTCATTTATCAGGACTGATTTTATGGGTATATAATTTTTCTGTTCTTTATTCTTAAACAGTCTGACTAAATGCTCTGACACAATAAACAACAACAAAATGAGGTTGTTTTTTTTTCAGTGATAATTTAATCATACAAACATTCATCAAACATACAGGAAAAAAAGCTTTCATCTGTTTGCACTTCCTCGCTCTCATAAATGTCTTGTTGTATGAGTCTAATGCCAACTGATTCACTCTGCAATCTGGCCTGTGGAAACTTCACAGAGATATTACACAAAGAATCAAACACACTGCACTCGATATGTCATCGGCATTAACATTTTGGGACAGACAATGCAAAAAAAAAAAAAAAAAAAAATCACCATTTTATCACATCAACTTGTTATATTGGCTGGTATTGTCACGCGGTCATAGTTCAGTGTCCCTGGACCTTACAGTTTGTACAAGGGTGTTTACCTGACGACTGGTCAAACCTACTGTCTGTGAGATAAAATTATAGGAACCATCAGGATTTCTCTGTACATGTGGAGGAGGAGAGTGTGCATAGGCCTCGTCAGTGCATAGATCAGCCACTTAGTGCAAGCCAATATGAAGTTATAGTGTTCCTATTGTTACTGTAATTCATAATTTGTTTTTACAGATATCAATGATCAGTGGGAACATTCTTTAACTTCAGCAGAAATGCGTTAAAATATTTAAAATGCCAGTGAAATGCTTCAACTAGTGTATATGTAGAATCTTTGGGCAACCAAATGCTTATTATAACATTCTCCTCTTTTACATTCATTAGGTACATTCAACTTAACGTAAAAAACCCCCAAAGCAAAACAAAAAAAAAACAGCAGTTCAACCAATCACTGCTGTTCATGTGGGTTAAATTCAGCATGATGTTATTCTGGACAATTGAGGGGATTATTGAAGATACGGCTCTCTCACCCGACGCATGCTGGGGTAGGGTTCAGCTAGTGGTGTGGGCGACATATGCAGGGTTAAAACCACGTTCATTCCCGTAAAATTAACATGTCACTTGATGAAATTAGCCTCAGCTCAGACATTATTTGGCTATAAGACAGAATCCATGAATGTCATGTGACCAGTAATACTGCGGTTTTATCAAATATTCATTTAATATTGCAAATGTTGCTGGAATTAAAAGCTATAAATAACTAATAAATGTATGGGAAGTAAATGTCACTGACAGCTGATGACCTTTGATATCAAATTTACACTGAAGTACTGTCTTTGATATAGCAATGAATGATTAAAAAAAAAACTCTTTATTGTACCTTTAAAATAATTAGAGTATACAGCATCAAAGACCTAGCTAAAATAATTGAAGCTATTCTAATGTAAAACCAGTTTCTCAGTGTTCTTATCTTCAGGTTAATAGTAGTGACTGCTGGCTCCATCTAGTGGAAGAAAACTGTGTTGCACCCAAGTTTCATAGTACTATTAGACAATTTAGGGAGAGCACATACTTCTGCCACTGCCCCTCAGTCTTCTAATACTTATTACCTTATTACCAAGGTGGTAACAAAATAATCCACTCATCAATTGGCATTTGACTTTACCTCAATAAGAACATGCCATGAGGAGAACTCAGCTGTAGTTGTAAGAATGAAAAGATGTCTCTTCTATTCAGCATTAAAAAAACAACAACAACAAAAAAAAAAAAACAGTAAAGGGTAAATAATGATATCCAATGGTTTGGGTCAAGAGACATTATATTATATTATAAGATTTAAACAGAGAACAACCCAGTAGCCCAATGAATATACCAAGAGTCAGAGTAGAAGTTGGAGAATCAGTTGGCAAAAATAAATGGCTTTTCCTCCTTTGTTTTTTCTTTTCTGATACACACACACATACGCACACAACATTTTACAATTCCACACGCCTGCCATCACTATTTCATTTACACTCTGACTAAAAAAAAAAAAAAGAAAAAAAGAAAAAAAAGTGATCACTCAATAGACTCATAGCACTCATTTTAACTTAGCATTCACACGTGCATACAATGGGTGTAGGATGTTGTTTGAGCTGCACGTCATGTTGGTTTGGCCTCTGGTTTCTCCAAGTGTAGCTGAAGTTGAGAGCGACTTTGCATAAATTGTTAAGTTTTCAATCTATGGACTCTCAAACCAGCTACTGTTAAAGCATCCTTGTTGTCTTACTGGTGTGACAGACTCCAGAGGTACAGTTTAGTGCTGCTTCACTGTGACAAGTCCCAATGGTTTAAGATTGCCCAGAAGAATAGGGCTCCTGTATACCCTGTGGGGAGAACAAATGATTATTTAAAATGTGTGATTCTCTGCATTTGGTGTTGCTACAATGAACCAAAACAGGTGTTTAGTGGTCTCGTGTGCTTTCAAAAATGTCTAACTCATTTTAATTCAGGGGCCACATGCATCCCAATTTGATCTCAACTGGGTTGCACCAGTAAAACACCATCATCATAATCTACAAACAGTGACGATTCCAAAGTTTTGTCTTGGTCTTAGTGCAAAAAACAGTAAAATTACATGAAAATGTTTACAAACTATCCTTTCACAAAACATGTGGAGAGGCTGAAATGTCTTAGAAGCTAAGGCGTAATATTGTTAAAATTACACTTGTTTTTCTTCTAAAATTTCAGGTTGTTTATGTTGTTCACATTTTGTAAAGGGTTTGTATATATAAACATCTTCATAAAGTAGTTTTACATTTTTTTTAAACTCTAAAACATGAGTAAATGTTTGGATTTGACATTATAAATTATTGTTATTTTACTGGTCTGTATCACGTTGGTATCACATTGGGCCGAACGTGGCCCCTGATCTAAAATGAATTTGACACCCCAGCCTTAAGGGGTTCTAATGGTTCATTGTTTTAGAATGTATGCAGAATCAGAAAAGAAAATCTTAATTCACAGGTTTAGGAAATCTCATTTGTCATCAGCGATCCTTACCTGGTTATAAGAGACTACTGATAGATTGTTTTGTAGACTGTTTGCTACTAAATCTACAGAGTTGTGTGAAAGTCCATTCTGATCTTGCTGCAGCAGATTAGGACCTCTGTCATCATGGAAACTGTTGTTGTTGCTGTTGGGGCACTTGTTCTTCTGTGGTGAGGCGAAGGGGTTGTAGTCTCCTTCTAGACTGCGTTGAGGCTGAGTGCTGAACTCTGCTTGGAAGGAAGATAGCTGCTGTGTGACACCTAAGAGACCCCCGACCTCCACACTCAGAATCACCCAGATCACATCTATGAAGAGAAAAGCATTATGATTAATAACTCAAAGGATAACATGACACAGGACCTGTATCAAAAAATGGATTGAACCTGTATTTACTAAAATTCAGTTTTCTCAGTATGTCACAGTATTTGTTTACGGTACATGTTTTATCATATCTTGATTGACTGGACCTTTATGTGAATTTATTGTTTATTCTGTTATTCATAGCATTCGTAATATAAAAACAACTTCATTTTATCACGTATAATGAAGGCATTAATTAACATAGGGCTTACTTGGCATAAACTGAAACAATGTATTAATACAGATAGTATAGATAAATACAGGGGCAGAATAAAAACAAGTTTGCAATAAAAAAAAAAAATTCTAATAACTTTAACAGTTCTTCCTGTTCAGATCAATATTTCTGTTTTGGCTCTTTGTTCTTGTTTAGATGGATTGCTACAATATTTGTAACATTGTAAAGGGGGTAAATTGTGAGCAATTACTTGTGTTATAACATTACAGCTGTTAGAAAAAAAGCATGCACAATGAATAGCTGGTCTCTCAATATACTTTGTAGTGCTGCTAGTGGTAAACAATAGGCCTAGCATAAAATTTGCTGTTTACTGAAGCATTATAGCAAAACTGTGGGGAGGCAGTAAATGAAAAATCCATATGATAGGGGAAATTAATGGTGTTTTCACATGAAAATCTAAACCAAGGTCTGCACCATGGTTGGCTCAGTTACTTTTGCTTTCACCACTTATAGTCAGACCAGATCAGCTGTTTAGTCCTTACTGTGCCAACTGAGCTGCCTGATAATGGTCATAAAGACTGAAACTCCACAGTAAGATAAAAAGTAGCGTGCCAGTACAAGGGTACACAGCTAAGGTTATAAGTATCTACATGTCTCTTCTAATGTCATTGTGAAATTAATGTTGTTAGACAAAGTACTACTGTGAACACCTACATGAAATATTAAGGCATTTTACAAGACCATCCCCCTGCTTGAATTTGCACATGGTAAGATCTTGGAGATCATTACGTTGCCATTTATTATGCAAATGAAATTGCAGGCAGACAGAAACTAGAGAAATAAATTACCACAAATTTAATTTCTGAGTGCTAACAGAATAGCCAGTAGTAGTTTAGTTTAGTGCAGTAAATGATTGCAAAATGGTCTGTAAGTGTATCTTCATTAATGAATACTGCTGCTATAACTGCTTGCTTCAGTGTAGTATTAATATGAATTTATGATTCAGTGGTTCAGTTCAGAAGTAGTTTAAATAGTGCATATAAAACAAAGTCATTTAAAGGCAGAGATAAACATTGCTCTTCATAGTCATCTCAAATCCTAAATAAGACTGTAACCCAGTTTCACAACTGCTGAACACGCAAAGACAATACAGTCTGATACTCCAGTCTGGGGCTCATCTAGCCAAAGGCAACATTCAATATTTACTTTTGGTGTTTGGTTTATTTCTTACCTCCATAGTAAAGTCCAGTAGCTGTGCACATTCTCCACTGACCCTGGTACATGCCAGGAGAAACAGGGCTTTGCATCTGCACGCTGACATCAACCATTTCCTGGGGGTCCAGTGACCGCACCATCACCATGTTTACATGACCAAATTGATCCCCTCCAACATACTTCAGACAAACCCCCGGTGGCCACGACTCTGCTCCTGTAAGGCATGCAGAAAATAATTATGATGAAAATATGTGGTTCTTTTCTTCTGTTGGTGTAACGGACACATACACATAATTTCTACCCACCTGTGTTTTGTATCCTCCAGGTCTTTGTGAAAGGTGTGTCAGGAGGAACTGACTCTCCTTCACCAATTGTCACATCCTTCACAAAGGACATACATGGTGCACTGATGTTCGGACTTTCAAAGTCATAATAGGCTCCTATGGCTGCCTGTAAATTCCTGGAACAACAGGGGGAAGAAATAGAGGTAATATGAGCATATTTCAGCTGTGGCATTAAAGTGCAAAGTCTACTACAAATAATACACTGAAATAGAGTATAAAAAATATTTTTTTACTAAAAGTGCGTCTAAGGTAATATCATGTAGATTTGACAGAGTTTAAATAAATATTGCATGGGTAGGACAATGCGCTTTTTTTTCTTTATGTGGGTACTACAAAGCGTGCAGACTCCAGATAGACTGAGAGTGTGTGCTTCCCGTGACATGTTGGGTATCTATAAACCAGCAGTTTTTATTTTTAGAAGGCCCGCTGCAGAGGACATCACGTGATTTTACTACAGCCTGCACGGCCCACAGACACTGCAAACATTACCCACTGAGGAGCTACACTGATGTAACACTGCCTAATACTATTCGCAGAAGCCATTTAACTAACTCGACTCCATCACTGTTAATATTCATGCACTGACCTTGACCTGCAGCCACCAGAAGTTACATTTCAATCCATAAAAACAGTAAAAACAAAACAAAAACACCAGTCTGCATCAAGCTCTTATTCAGTATGGACTCAACTAACCCAGTACATGGCACTTAGTTACAAATAATGTTCTTCAAAAGTCGATGAACTTCATATTTGCTAATTTAAGAGCTAGATTCCTGAGACGTTGAGCTAATATGTTACATAACAATCTGTAGCATTTCTCACTGTGGCTAGCTTCTGGTACGTAACTTAACAAGAGTTAGGCCATTTTATCAATCAGTAAATTGTCTGACAGAGGAAAACATCCATCAAAACATCGATAAATCGCTTGAACAACTAAAAGAAGTTTATTAAATTATAAATATAGTACACCTAAGCGATATGGACACCTGCTAACTATGTACCTAGCATAAAATGAAAGTGATAGTTAACATGTAGCTAACACGTAACAACCACCAAACGCAAGTATTATACTACCCCGTGTAAAGCACCACTTATTGATCAAATAAGTACTTTTATCCGGTATGAGTTCCGACGCCATCCTGGCCAGTGAGAAGTCAGAAGTCGAAGACACTGACTCAGCCTGTTAGTTACGTTACTACGACGTCGTTATCTGTCATTGTACACACGCTTACAACTCCAACGTACGCCTGGATAATGTCATAAGAAGGATGAATAATATAACATGTGTAACTATTTCGCTGTAAAAAGAACCCGTTAACACAAAACCCTGTCTTGTGACCTCGTTACAAAACAATAAGTGCCAATAACCACACATAGTAGGCCGGACGGGTCCCCGGGCTCACCAGTTAGTCATATCCAGAAAGAAGGCGCATCCTGCGGGGTTTAGCTGGAAGCCCAGAAGCCTCTGAAACTCCGATATTAAGATATCTTTGTCCGTTGTACCCATGCAGCTGAATTTCTGCATGAGCTCCGGGTCCAGGTCCAGGTCCATGCCCTCCATTACGGATTTGGCTGGACAGAGACAGCGGCTTGGCTCCTAATTTAGTCCGAGGCCTCGGTTTGTCATAACATTCAACAACAGGGCCGAGTGCGCATGTCACATGACGATAGTATCTACAGTGTACCTGCCCAGGCCCAAAGAGAATAAAGGTCTATGCAACCAACCTTCATATGAGGATCAACTTACATTTCACTCCACATGAGTCAGGTGGGTTTTTAAAAATATTCTCAAAGATCACATGTCATAGACACAGAGAATATAGTTTTCTTGTTTTCTAATATACACTATTGGTCAAAAGTTTTAGAACACCCTCATTTTTGCAGAATTTCATTGATGCAGTTTAATGTCTCAGTTTACTCTGAAAGTAAAGCGTGGAACAAATAAACAATGAAAGTTAAAAAAA